>JXCR01109454.1:0-25418 GCA_002079205.1 Phalaenopsis hybrid cultivar
ATTTTTGGAATTTATCAAATTTGTAGAATGACACCAAGAATGAAAAGAAGCAGAGGAAAGAGTCTATTTTATTCGAGCAAATTTGTCAGTTCAAAAGCTCAGGATCGATATAATGACACTCTACAGTCATGAAAATTGATTCAGGAGCGATGTTTTAAGAGTCCATGTGGAGCAGTGGAAGACCTAATAATCCGTCGACAGTGGGAATAGTTTTGTTGTTCCTTTGTTGTTGTTGTAATTGTTGCTGTAATGGAGTTTTATGCAAATCTCCTGGAGGCTGAGGATGATCTAGTTATGGTTAGAGGGAAGTTGGTACCTTTTACTTCAGAGGTAATCAACTTTTTTTACCATTTACCATCGGAGATTTTGTGTTTTTATGTGAATTATAGTCTTACTGAAGCGGAATTGGACGACATTATTTCATACTTGATGATTGGGATAGGACTTTGGAAGATTACCAATGAGAGGAGAGTAAATTTCCCAAATTCAAAGTTATGTGCACCTTGAAAGGCCTGACACTATTTCATTTATGTTCGTCTGCTTCTGACTAATCATCTTAGTGAAGTGAACAGACAGAGCGACGTTGAATTATTGTATTCAGGAGGAAAAGCCCATCAACATAGGGGCTTTGATCTATCAAACCATCATCATTTCAGCTACAGTTGTTACAACTGCAAGTCTGGGATTTGCTTCCTTGATCTTTTCTTTGTGCGAGCAGGTTGGGGTTAAGTATGATAGTTGGGAGGAATTTCTGTTACCTCTAAAGCCCATCACAAATGTGAATGTGAAGACTTATTCTGAGCATTCGATCATTGGTTGGAGAGGAGGATTTTCCAGGAGCTATGGATTAGAGAAGTCTGCTGCATCTACCTCTGCTGTAACTTCATTTAGACTATCTACTTCACGTGCTTCTACATCTTGAGGTGATTCTACTAAGACTCAGGATGAGTTATTGCAGAAGAAGAAGGATAATAACAATTTTACTGCTGATAAGGTACAAAATTTAGAGCGTTTTGCAGACCATACTAATAGTTATAATCAAAGGAAGATTGATTATGAAGAGAAATTCCACGCATCTTTAGAGAGCCTGATTAGAGGTGACCCAAGAGTGCAATGTCCTCCATATCCTTGATATCCTGATTTTGAGCTTGCAGAAATGGTACAGCCGTGATTTTGAGGATGAAGAGTAGAGCTGAGAGATTCATTTTATGATTGTAGTATGATATGAACTATGTGGTCTGAGCTTGCTACATTTGCATCTGTGTGTTGTTTTAGACTATGTTGTGTTTTGGAGTTTTATGTTTTATTATTATTATGACGTTCGTGATAGTTAATATTTTTATTTTAAATTTTAGGGTAGTAATTATTGTTTTGTGTATAGTATTGTGATTTAGTTAGTTTAGAACTTGACTTAATTTCATATCTGTTATAAAGTAGAAAATCTTGCTAGCTTAGACCTTAAACTTGAAATTCAGAAACTGTTGCCCTGTATTTTTCTCTTATCACGTTAGTGTTTTGTTTGCTTTTATACCCATTGTTTAGAAGTCTATTTGAATCTCTACATGTTAAACTAAAATAAAATGTTAGAAAATTTGATCAAAAATTATTTTCCTATTTTAAGTTTTATACTTGTATTATTAGGATATAAACATTCCTATTAGCATGTTATTTCAATTTTCATTTCCTGTCTATATAATTATCTAATGCTAAACTTTTTAATCTGTTAAAAATTTAAGTTTGGGGGATGAAAAATATAAATANTTGATTTTATTTTTAGTACTTAAATTTCTTTTATTAAAATGATTTTCAAAACTATTATTATATTTATAAGTAAAAGTTGCTTTAGAAAAGGAGAAGTGGAATTCAAAATCCATTAAAGACTTATCCATATATAATAATCCTTGCCTGAAAAAGAAAAAGAAGAAGAAAAAGATAAAGAAAAGAAAAATAAAAGAAAAGAAAAAGAAAAGAAAAAGAAATGTAAGAGATGAGAAGCTTGAGGATTAGTGCATAATCAAAAATTTGTTCAACATTTGATCTTTTTAAAATATAAGACTTGATAAAATATTAAGCTTACAAATATAATATAGTAAGTAAAATAATTTTTAATAAAAAATTTTAAGTAGCGAAAATAAAAGAACGAAAATCTAAATTTAAAGAACTTACAATATTTCTGAATTAGAAAGGAACTCATATTTTCATAGTTTTTAGCATTAAAAATTTTCAAACTTTAAGTTGGTCTCGTGTACTAATTATTTTTTCTAAATTTGACTACTATATTTTTAAATCTAATATTTAGTAACTCCTAAAAAAACTCACATACATATCATACCTATTTGATTTTTAAAGATTGAAGGTCACTTGAGAACAAGTAACATTTTAAGTTTGGGGGATTTTGTTACACCTAAAATATATAGTGTTTTCAGACACATTTTTTTAAATATTTTTGAGATATTCTGCTTTAATGGAAGGTTTTTTTGTGTTTTTTTACAGATACAAGAAAAAATAGAAAAAATGGTTAAAGGAGTGAAAAAGGATCCAATTTAGAGCAAAAAGGTGAAAAATTGTGCAAAAGTGTTTTGGCGCCTAAGCGCCAGATCCGACGCTTAAGCAGTGGTTGAATAGAGAAGGTCGCACCTAAGCCCGATTAAGCGCCAGTTACTAGATGAGTAAAATCAGATTTCACGAAATTTGAAGAGGTTTTTAGGCACCCACTAGCTTAATAGGTGGTTGTAACCACCATGGACGAAAATTATCATAAAAAGATGCGTCTCTTGGGCAAATACATCGAATCAAGACACATTTTGAAGATATCCCAAGGCACCTCTTGGAAAACTATAAAAGAAAGAAGAGAGGACTTAGAAAAGAGTCCTGAAAATATTGGCAAGTTTTGAAAGTTCTTCTCTAGGAAGTTAGTTCGGAGAGATTTTCAGGAACCACTTTTTATTTACTTTATCCTTTTTGTTATTAGAGAGATTTTCAGGAACAACTTTTTATTTACTTTATCCTTTTTGTTATTTTGTTTTGAGTGATTATAAAAGAGAAGAGATTCAAAGGAACTTCAAAAGTTTGGTGGATGACTTGAGATAAGTTTTTATCATTTTATTTTAGACTACTTTTGATTTTAATCTAGACTTGTTGTTGGTTTGACAATGATTTCTTCTTTTAAACTAAAGTGTGGTTTAGATTCGGAGTAGTTTTCTTTATATTTCTTCTTAAAATGATAAGTAATTAAGTTTTTAATGAAAGTTGTGGAGATTATTGATCTTTAATGTTGGAAGAAGTTATGATTTAAATTCATGCAATTCATTTATTTCTTGATTTGGCCAATCCAGATGTTAAAATCTATTGTAAGAACATGTAAGAACCGAGCTGGTATTGTCTCATTCAACAATTGAAAAGAATCACATGAGGTTGTATGAATGAGAATGTAGTTCATATGATTGAGTTAAATAGGGAAATATTCATTGAAGGGTGTAGAGTTAGAGGACTTTAAAGTGACAGGTTAAACGGTAGGAAAATATTCATTGATGAGTGTAGATTTAGAGGACTTTAAAGTGAGAGGTTAAAGCCCCCATTGGAAATAATCATTGAAGGGTGTAGAGTTAGAAGAATTTAAAGTGACAGGTTAAAACCCCCAACTTGGTTTTAAGAATCACATGAGGTTATATGAATGAGAATGTAGTTCATATGATTGAGTGCAAATAAATAGGAATCGCATGAGGTTGTATGAATGAGAATGTAATTCATATGATTTAGTGCAAATAAATAGGGAAATAATCATTATTGATCTAGAGTTAGAGGACTTTAAAGTGACAGGTTAAAACCCCCAACTTGGTTTATTGTTTTAGGTTTTGATACGAGATGTTAGCCCTCAGGTGGAGGGAATCGAGGGAACTCTAGAGTGAGTGCTAGTATCTTCCAATGTGAGAATGTTAACCCCCCAAGTGGAGGGAATTGAGGAAACTCTAGAGTGAGAGCTAGTATCTTCCCTGCCTAGCCGATCTTCAGAATTATTCAAACATTATGTTAGCTAATGTTCTTTATAGCATCTCTAGTAAGGGTAAAGAATATTGTTGCTCCTATTTAGCTCAACGCAATTTGCATACTTCCACAACAGAATTCCTATTCTTATTAATGATTCATGATAAGAAGAAAGATATTTTCATATTAAGTACTTTTCTTCTACAATTATTTTTAATTTATCTTTTTAAAAATAGAAAAACTTTCTAAAAAGTGCATATTGCATAATCTTCCCTGTGGGATCGATATTCAGGTCTTAATAAAAAAGTCTTATATTACTTGATAAAGATACATATACTTGCGGAGTATCCTAATATAAATATATGTAAATTAAAAAGTTAAATTCTTATTTTTCTTCAAGATCAAGTTTTTGATTTTTTTTTGCAAAGTAAGGAAATATAAGTGAAAAATATCATCAGAATTATTGTTATACTATGCATAAGCATTGAGTCGGGACCATTCTCCAACTTTTATAAGCTGTGTAATTGATCCAAGGGCTCTTTCTCCCTTTTAATTGAATCTCGTTAACATCATTTTATTGAGATTAAGTTCTTGAGCTTCAATATCCAAATATTTTCGTTTCCGTAGAATCATTAGGACGAATGATGCTCCAGGATCTACCAAAACTCTTGACAATACAAATATGCCTATATTAACAGAGATGTAGAGAGGTCGGTTGTGGTCAGTAGTACCGAGTAACAAGTCTTCATCTATAAAACTTATCCTAGGTTGTTCCTTTAATGAAAAAAGTAATCCAAGGATATGCTGGCCAACTAAGCTAAGCAAATCTCTGAGTCTAGTAAGACTAGAGACTCTCTCATCTCCTTTGACAGGATTAGAGCATCGTAGATACTTAGTTTGGTTGGAAACTTCCTAAGATGAGCTAGTACATTTAAATCCTTGTTGTATAATCCTCCAATCTTTACTTGATTATGTGATTCTTCCACTGGCGGAGGTGGAGGTAGCTCTTCTTGAGTCTCGTTATACATTTGCCTCTCTACTATGATATCTCCAATATAAACGTGATGTTGTGCTCTGGCAAATCTCCTTACAAACAGCTGTTCTAACTCGGCGAATGTCTTCACTGATCTGTTGGGCAACTTCACCTATCAATCAAATGCAATTTCTGATAGGCTATTGATAAACTCTCAAAAAAAACAAAGCTTCGTTACCTCTAGTATTGCCACAACTAACTCGGAAATGTACTATGTAATGTCTGGGGTAGGGTACAACATCAAACTCCGGGTAGGGTCTACCATTTAAAATCAATGCATCACCCTTAGATTAGGCTAAGGCCTCCTGAACTTGTTCTACAATCTGTTTAAATTCGTTCTGATGATGCTCGATGGAGAATCCTTCTTATATTGATAATCTCTGTTAGCTGAGGAAACTTCCCTCCTTTCATTGGTGATAGGTACAATCTCTAGCTGATTTAGTTATGGAGAAGCTAACAGTTATGCTTGAGACTGTCCATGAACTATAGCCATGGTAGCCATGAAAGTGGCCATCTCTTTCATCTTTTTTATCCATTTGGTTGATTTGCTCATATCATAGTAGAACAGTCATAGGCAGACCATCTGCAACATTCCCTTCAATGAGAGGTTGGGTGTCACACGCAAATGCAACAGCTCTAGTTTTGATGGCACGAATATCCATGAAGTGTTCATCGAGATAGTCCTTAAAGTCAAAATCTTCATCATCGTCATCAATGGAAACTCCATGTTCTCAAGCTAACTCAGAAATTTTGACTATGAGCTTCTCAGTGTTTTCTTCAATTATTAATTTTTGTTTCATTTTGAGGTCTGGGGGACTATGTTGAACTTCCTCCACTTGCTCATCTAACTCGGTAGCAATAGCTAGGACGAGGTCGAATACTTTGAACCCTTACCTCAATCCATAATTCTGCTCTACGGGCTCATTAAACTGTATTGGTATGACAACCTTTGGTACACATACCTTTTTCATTGATGGTTATTTCTTAAGATGGGTGTCTCAACAGAGGCATCAACTTGTCGAAGAGTTATATGCTCCCCATGGTGCAAACCAGATACAGTACCGGGTAACTTCTTCATCTTTTCCTTCAAAATTTAGAGACATTCTTATAACTGGTATCTGGTAGAACACTTGGACCCAGACATGAATTAACTGGTAGAATCAGTGAAGATGGTAGCATCAATTCTGCTTTCCAGGCTAAACATGATGGGGATGCAAGCAGACAAAGTTTTAGTTGCTCTTTGAGATCGTCTAGCAGATTTGACATCTCTCAGAATTTCTTTCTTCGTATGAGGGGATATTGCACATGCCACTCATTTAAGTAACTCACTGACTGAACAACCCTCTTTGGTAGCTAGTCTCTGGAATACTGTACTGACTCAGGTGCTAAGAGTGGGCTTCTCCCTCTCCCCACCAAGTACATGAGGTGACGCCAAAGTAGCAACAATCTTCTGAAAGTTTTATTCCCCTTGGTGTCCATTAAGGGATGGAATCAACTCCCTCGCAGAAGCGGATAGGTTTCCAGCAATCCTAGTTCCTCCTGGTGAGGAATTTAATCAATAGACATCTCTTCAGAAATTTAGGCTTTAGCAGCCTTCTGAAACTTCCGACTGTGGTTTCTTCTTTATGACTGAGCGTCGACACTAAAAGGTTGAGGATTTACCATAGGAAACTGCCGGTCGCCAGAATCAAAATCTCATCACCCACTTCGAAAGGACATTTAATTTACATATATATAAATATAGTTTAGAAAAATATGAAATTAAACCAATCTCATATCTTTCATAGTTTAAATGAAAGAGCACTACACCTCAAGCCATGTACTTATTCCAAAAGATAAACATAAAACTTGAGGGTGAGGCTTGATCAAATAAACCAAGAAATATATAACATCCATTTGGTCTGCAAAATCATTTTATTTGTAAGCTGACAAGTTCCTCTTCTTAATACGAAGAATTAAATAGGGTTTATGTTAAGTTGGGTTTGGAAAAGCTTCCTATAATGGCAAGCCCCTGTAGTTAATTACATCTTAGATGATCGAAGTCACCTAAGAGAACTCTCAAAAAAAATTAGGGAATATTATCTTCAAGGAATAGAAAAGAATATGACTTTTCAATTAGATCGGACAAAGAGGTGTCAAAGGGTAATGGCTCAAATTTGTGAAATTTATTGTGGAATCCAAAAAAAGAAGAACTAAGGGATGTCATAGATTCGGAGGAGAGCCTCGGTGACTTCCCAGTCTATCCTATTGTTTGGCTTCAGTTTTGAGAAGAAATTATTCAAGTGTTTCATCCTGTAAATTTTATTAATTAGGGCTTACATCTACACGAGACAATCACACAAATAGACTAGAAAATATGAGGACTTAGGTCGTAATGAACAATAACCTCGGAATCCTAAGACAAGTTAGGGCTATATTGTACAGTAGAACCATACAATGGACTAAAAATGAGTTGAGGATTTATGTTGCATAAGCAAACAAACTCAAAATCCTATAGATTATTATATAATTCTAAAGAATAATTTACCTGGTGTAGACATAATTTGCTGTTGAGGATGGCCGAGCTACCCACACTACTAGCTCCAAGCTCCCCATTGCAGCATCTTTGAGTTTGACATTAATTTTAAGTGTACATGCAATTGTTGAGTCAACGACCTGCTGCCGGGTACCTCCTACAAAACCAAATACTAGCCTCCTACTCTAAGGTATAGTGTGTAAAAAAAATAGTAGCATGTATAGTAAAAGAAAGCAGTGATAGGACAGTATGTATAGGAGTAGTAAAGCATGCAGTATAAGAAAGCAGCAGAATGTACAGTAGACAAGAACAATAAAGTGTGTTATAAAGTAAAGCGCTATAATAAAAAAACCTATATACGTAGGAGGCCCGCTGCTCATTTAAGTGTGGTTGATGTAGTAGGTATAAGTATGGTGATAGCATTTAAGGAACCAGTTAGCATGCAATGTATAAGTAAAAGTGAACAACAAAAGAAACACCACCTGAAAAACTCAAGAAGAAGCGGCAAATGACCCACAACGGAAAAAACTCAAGAAAGCAGCAAATGACAACTCAAAGAAAGTCATAAAAAAAATGAGAAGATCCTAAAAAAAAACCATGAGTGCTTTACCAAAAGCTCTGATAAAATCAAACAAAGAAGCCCAAAAAAAAAGAAAACTACAAGCACTTGGGTCAGTGTTAGGCTTAAATACTATATAATTATACTCGAGGGACGTCGAAGGCTACTGACAATCACCAGAATGTATAAAGCCCACCACTAAACTAGAAGGGTGTCCTACTAAACCTAACTTAGGAGGGTGCTACTCAGTCCGGTCTCGGTAATCGATATGTGGACAACCAGCTACAATATATTTAAAATTTGTATTTTAGCATGCATATGGATTTTAGGCATATAAAAAGAAAGGCATATCAATTTTGTTTGTAGTGAAATTATTTTTTTAAAATATTGTATCTGTTCTTATCAGTTTTGAAAATTATGATTGTCCACGAGTCGATCACGTCATTGGGTGTAGGACCACAAACAACCTAAGAAGGAACGGGTCTCCCGCTAGTCATGTGTCGGTAAATGATACCATCATCCTACAGTTATCGGGTCCCTGGATTGGGTCCTGATGTCGTAGGATGAAATATCATTCCTCTCTACCACTGATGTGCCTTTGTCATTACCGCTCTAAGCCCCAAAATAAAACTGACATACTTGCGACCTTGCTTGATGGTTTCATATATAGCAAAAGGCTATATATGTGCACTTATGTATCCAACATAAGCACCAAAAACCTAAATTAATAAGCAAGGAAGAAAAGAATAAAAATAAGGGTGAGATAGAGGAGGGATTGATCTACCCTAAAGGTTAAAAAGGTAAAAAGGTGAATCGGCCCTCAAAACCGCATCTAAAACGATCGACAAAAAGTCCCAATAATGCGGCCTAAAGATCCATGAATCAACCCTAAAAGGGCATCATTTTCTCCAATTTCACAAATGGATCAACCAAAAAGGTATCCTTTCCAACCGGCATTTCAAACAAGTCGAAACAAGCCCGAACCAATGCGACGACTATATACATAGCACGCAGTCCTTAGATATTCACACATTCAATATCTAAACCCAAATGTTGCATTCACGCCATCCAAACCTTTCAAAAGTAGCATTAATTTGAACTCTAGATTTTCGTGCATTTACATACAAAGTATCCAAAATTCAAAAGATTTAGAAGATTTAGGTGGTACTGTTTGTGATACTCAGCATCCAAGACCAAATCCTGGACTCCCCAAATTTCTTAGTTACAAGAGTTGAATGAACAAACCTGCGGTACATCCCCATCATATATTTAGCCCAGATACTATCTTGGGCCCTGAATTTGATCCATAACTTGCAAAGATTTATGAAGCATAAATGCTAAAAATCCTTGAAACATAAACCTCCAGCCTAAAGAGGTTTGAGAACTTTCTGCTAAGGTAGCCAGTGGAACTCTTTCTTCTACCAAACCCACAAAAATTTGTTAAAAATTCTACCAAGGAGCACTTGTTTACCTTTCTGCATAGTAAACATTTGAAGGACATATGCAGGCATAACAGTCAAAATTCTATTTAGTAGAGTAATTCTCCCCCCATTCGATAAGAAAGATTTTGTCCAACAATTAAGCTGGGTCATGATTTGATCAATAACATCATGGAATTGAGTTTGTTTGGATTTGCTTTTGATTGACTGGACTCCAAGATACTTTATAGGAAGAGAGGCAATATCATATCCAGTGTAATCAGAAATCCAATGTTTTATCTGAGAAGTTGTGTTAGCACTAATATAAAGTTGACATTTCTGCTGGTTTAGATCCATACCTGAAGCTTGCTGAAATTGCTTAAGGCCTTTATGCAGTGTCTTGACAACATTTTACGATGCATTGGAAATGATTATTATATCATCAGCTTAGGTCAGATGGCTTATGTTGATATTAGATCTGTGATGATAAGCCAAAGGAGATGAAGCAACAAACATCTTATTTAATAAACTTGAAAAATAATCAAAGATAAAGTAAAGATAGTAGGAGACAAAGGGTAACCTTGTTTAATTCCCCTGGATGCAGTGAAGAAACCATGACATTTTCCATTGATTAGGACAGAATGAGTATTGCATTTCATCCATCTATCAATTAAGTTAATGAAATCCAAAGTGAAGCCCTTAGCAGATAGAGTCTCCAAAATGAATTCCCAATTGATAGTATCATAGGCCTTCCTTATATCAAGCTTAAAAATGGCATTCCCTCCTCTGCATTTCCTGTCAAGGTCCAACAAAAGCTTATGAGCCAACAAAATGTTATCTGTAATATTTTTTCCCTTGACAAAAGCAACCTGATTTCCACAAATGAGATTTTGGAGGTGTGGTTGGAGCCTGAAAACTATAATCTTGTTGATCAACTTGGAGATAACATTAGATAAGCTTATGGTCCTAAAGTCTCCCCAAATTTTCCTAGTCTGATTTTTTGGTATCAAAGTGATAGTAGAAGAAGTGACCCCATTGAAAAAGTTTTGAGTAGCTTGGATAATATCTTTGCTGGTTTTGGACCAAGTAGCTTTATAGAAGGTGGAGGTAAACCCATCAGGCCCAGCAAACTTCTGCCCATCAATTGAGACTAAAGAAATTTTAATCTCATCCTCCAAAGGTATGTTAGTCAAATTTAATCTTCGTACATAAAATTGACAGTCAGAAAAGAGAGCAGTCTCAATTGTAATTCTAGTTGTTTGCCTGCTGTTGAAATTTTGGAAATAATTAACAACATTTCGAGCAATTTCCTCATCAGTGGTGAGATTTTGACTAGTGGAGTTAGTGATAGAAACGATCATATTGGATTGCCTCCTGAAGTTAATACATGCATGATAAAAACTTGTATTTCTGTCTCCCTTAGTGAACTTAAAGATAGCTACCTTTCGCTTAAGAAAACTCTCATGATAGTTAATTTGGGAAGGAAGTTTCTCATTTGCTTGGTATACCTCAGCTTAAATGTTTAGGCCCAATTGGAATCCTGCTTCTAATTTGTAAACCTTTTCTTGAGCAACAACAAGGTTCTCATAAACATTCCCAAACTTCTCCCAATTCCACCTTCTAAGATGCACGGGTACTNTGTACATAAAATTGACAGTCAAAAAAGAGAGCAGTCTTAATTGTAATTCTAGTTGTTTGCCTGCTGTTGAAATTTTGGAAATAATTAACAACATTCTGAGCAATTTCCTCATCAGTGGTGAGATTTTGACTAGTGGAGTTAGTGATAGAAACGATCATATTGGATTGCCTCCTGAAGTTAATACATGCATGATAAAAACTTGTATTTCTGTCTCCCTTAGTGAACTTAAAGATAGCTACCTTTCGCTTAAGAAAACTCTCATGATAGTTAATTTGGGAAGGAAGTTTCTCATTTGCTTGGTATACCTCAGCTTAAATGTCTAGGCCCAATTGGAATCCTGCTTCTAATTTGTAAACCTTTTCCTGAGCAACAACAAGGTTCTCATAAACATTCCCAAACTTCTCCCAATTCCACCTTCTAAGATGCACGGCTACTTTCTTTTACAGCTTCCAAAGCTTAATCCAAGGATTACCATTAGGTTCAGAAATCCAAGCCTTGCCAATTTTCTTAAGGAAATCAGGATGTAAAGTCCACATGTTTTGAANGTACTTTCTTTTACAGCTTCCAAAGCTTAATCCAAGGATTATCATTAGGTTCAGAAATCCAAGCCTTGCCAATTTTCTTAAGGAAATCAGGATGTAAAGTCCACATGTTTTGAAATCTAAAGGGAGTACTAGCAGGTCTAGCTGAGTTTTAGATGAAGCAAAGTAAGGGTCTGTGATCAGATCCAGCCATAGCAAGGTGTGAGACAATAATATAAGGAAATGTTTGAAGCTAGTTAGAATTGACAAGCATTCTATCCAGCCTCTCCCACAGGGTGCCCCTCCCTCAATTAAATTGAGGCCCTTGAAAGCCTAGATCAAAAAGTGTGGCATTTTGGAAGAAATCATTGAACCTAGCCATAGATGAAGGCAAAGGAACATTACCCCCTCTTTTTTCAGTAGGAGAAGTTGTACAACTGATTCCCCTCCCAAAATCTAGAAAGAATCAATAGAATGATTCAAATGCAGTAAATCCTGCCAAAGGATTTGCTGCTTATTAGTTAAGTTGTTGGCATTTATCAAAGTAGCATACCCCACATGATCTCCAATAGAAAACTTGATATGTAGGAATTGTGAATGATTAAAAAACATAGACCACTATAACTCAATTCATACAAAAAGTCAGATTTTATTATTCAAGTTAGCAAAATAAGTAAACTTAGGAAACTTTTGNAGATGAAGGCAAAAGAGCATTAGCCCCTCTTCTTTTAGTAGGAGAAGTTGTACAATTGATTCCCCTTCCAAAATCTAGAAAGAATTAATAGAATGATTCAAATGCAGTAAATCCTGCCAAAGGATCTGCTACTTATTAGTTAAGCTGCTGGCATTTATAAAAGTAGCATACCCCACATGAGCTCCAATAGAAAACTTGATATGTAGGAATTGTGAATGATTAAAAAACATAGACCATTGTAACTCAATTCATACAAAAAGTCAGATTTTATTATTCAAGTTAGCAAAATAAGTAAACTTAGGAAACTTTTGTACAATGTTATGAGGATATTTTGTGACCATGGGCTCTAGAAGAACAAAGCACCAAATTGTGTGAGTTCTGATGAGATATTTCAATCCTAGAGCAAGGAGGGATAAGCCACTCCTCTTATATTCCAACATAAAAAATTGATCATTGAGAAACGGTTCTCCCTTTCCCTCTAGTTCTAGGATGTGTTTGGAATTATGGAAGGCCCATCCAAGGGTTGTTTTAGTTCCAGCCTCCCCTTCTTCTTCATGTGTTTCTTTCTTGAACTTGTCATTCATCAGTTAACACATCAGTAAGATTGTTAAGTGTAGGGTCATCAGTATTTTGTGGATTAATATCTAAGAGTCTTTCTTCTTGAATATTATCCTCCAACTTTTTCTTTTCAACGGTAGAACAGTTAATAGTGTTCTCCATCTTAGCAGCAACTGTAGTGGTATTTAAATTAGATTTATGGTAAGTAGCATTAACATCTATTTCTAAAGCTTTCTCATCTGAAACGCTCCCCCCCTGTTCAGCTACCTCTAAATAATTAGTTGCAACAACCTTCCCCTTACTACTTTAAGAATTATTCTTTTTTGAAGGTGGATGAAGTCTATAACACTTCTTCAAATTATGTCCATACATTCTACAATGAGGACAATAAATAAGTCTTTGTTCCACAACCATTCTCTGCCAGAAACCTTCCTCTTGAGATCCAATCCAGACCCTCTCAACATCTGGAAGTGTTATATCTCTTTCTACTAGAACTCTAGCCCCTGTAGGTCTAGCCTTATTGTAAGTTGGAGCATCTACTTTTAAAGGATACCCAAGAGCTCTGCCAATGTTAAAAATAAAATTTTGATGATAGTATTGAATTGGAAGATTAGGTAATTTAAACCATATAGCGACTATTAGGGGCTTTTTATTAGGATCAAACCTACGAGTCCACTTCACCAGTTTTGTAAGGGTTCCATTAATCAACAAAGATTGTTTAGCAAACACTCTTGCATAATCCTGCTCAGTGGATAGTTTAATTAATAAATGGCTGCCATCTAGTAAGCCCAATTTCCACGCACCATTGAGTTTTAGCTCTTCAAATATTTTCCTTACATAGTCTATCTTAGGATGTCCAGACTAAAATTTCCTATTAGAGTGTATTTAATAGAGTCATTAAGGGATTAAATTTCCTTTATATAAAATAGGATGGCTGGCTCTCCATCCTTCAGCCCTAAAGGATTAATATAAGGACAAACCCTCTTTCCTGAAATTGCATCATGAAGGGTCTGTAGAAACACCAACTGCTCAAAGGTCTTAGGTTAATCAATCCCACTGCCAACTACATAAGCAAATGTATCCTTAGTCCATTGGGCATTAGTTTCAACATGTATAGGACAGTCCATTGATACAACAAATCAATGGAACAGTAATCAGGTAGGAAGAAGCCAACCTAAGGAAAGCAAGTACCACCAACAAACCAACTAAGGAGAATCAAAGTACCAGCAAGAGGAACCAAACTAACAGTCCATCTAGCTTAGCAGGCAATGGAACAGTAACCAAATTTAAAAATTTGTTGCCTGGGAAAGCCCCAAGCAAAGAAAAACTCCAAGACTTTAATCCAAGACAAAAGGTCTTCCTGAGGCTGAAACTCCAAGCTCTTCCACCTTGCTCCACAGCGCCGCTGGGAAGGAGCCATCAGTGCCCAAACACTATATATATATATATTTATGGAGGCTAAATTATAGCATTCCACATAACCAACCTTCATGCTTGAACTTATATGCATCCAGTTTTGAATTGCATTTGCTTGCCGACTTACTCATGTGCAACATATAATAAAGATTCTATTAGCACCTTGTATGGATCGTAATACATGCATCTCATGCAACAGAAAGCCAACTTCAGTAAACTCCAAGGATAATAATTAGGTAAAAATACTTCAAGGATCTCAATTTATTCATTTCATCCATTCGAGAGTTAACTTCGGCATGCTTCCAAAGATAACAACATGACCAACCACCACAAAAAAAAAGCTCAACTCATGTATTTCATGCAACTGAGAATTAATTTCAACAAGATTACAAAGATAACAATTAAATCAACCCACTAAATAGCTCAATCCATATGTTTTGTATAATCGAGAGTTAACTTCGGCAAGATCACATGAGGCTTTAAATATTATGTAAAAACAAATAAAACAACATATCTGAACATTGTAATCTCAAGCCCTCTCAAAATAGCTGAACAATCTTGTGATATATTTTGTTTTATTTCCTTTTACACCAACTAAAGAGACTTCAGATTTCTGGAACATAATCATTGCTTAAAAGCCTTCATATATATCTATGTTTATAACACCCCCACTCTTCATGTCTTTACACATGTAACCTCTAAATTTTATTTTCACATTTATACCACCTAAATGTTTCATGTCATACCAAAGATGCCACCGTGAAATCAGAGAACATGCACAGGGTAAATAAAATAAAACAATTACCTCCAAATTCTATACAAATTATAGTCAGTATCCACTTATGTGCCACCCATTTCATGCCTTTAAAACAACTGTTCGTTGTATCTTAAAGGGTCAATTGCATGTGTAACACTTAAAGCATTGTTACTTACTGAATTTCAAAGCATTATGACCAAGAAAACAAAGGGAATGATATATATAGTTTTTAATATAGCTGCTTCTTTCCCGATATCATGACTTTATAAGTAATTAAACTTTAAGAGATAAATGCCATATCAGAAGCAACCACTCAAGTACGCAAGAAAGTAAACACTAAGATCATTGCAATAAGACTTTGATAGAATAGAATGAACAGTTAAAAAGGTGCAATAACCCTAAACCTCACTTGGTTGATCAAGAAGAAAGCACAGGGAACAAGCTATAGAATTCAAGTGAACATCAACTCAAAAAAAAAAAAGAAAAAAATGGCATCACCTCCCCCTCTCTAGAATTTTGGCCTACCCTAAACCTCCCCATGTGGGGTTTCTTATAGTCAAGTGGAAGAGGAGATGGGGAGAGGATTTGTAAGGGAGAGCCATGGGGCTTCTATCCGGGTCTGGGTTGAGGGAGCTCTCGAGATTAAAAGGAACAAGCGCAGGCGATAACGATAAGGAGACAGAGGATGGGGCACAGGCATGCAGCTCGAGGAACAATGACCGAGATGCAGGAGAGGCATTCAAGCTCACAAACAGGAGTAGGAAGAGGATAGAATTGTGAAAGAAAGGGGGAAGCCGTGACCGATTAAAGGATTTAGGGAGAGAGAGAAAGGAGTATATATTATAATAGCAATAATAAGAAAAATAATATTATTATTGTAATAAGCTCCTTTTTGTGCATTTTCTCCCACACAAACCATCGCAAAAAATTGAACGTCTTTCCTAGGAAAAATTGATGTTTCAGATGCGTTGGCGCAGTCCATTTCATCATCTGATGTCGTCCGGGCAACCTCGTCGATGACCGGGTCGAAAGCGCGTCAAATTTGATTTTCATCAAAATTTTGGTTCGATCTCAATTGATCAAGATGGTGTAGATGGTCTTCATTAGAGGTTTAGAAAATATTTTAAGTGATTTTGAGTTGATATGGGAGTTCAATTTGGTGGCTTTTGGTCACGTAGTCAATTTTGGGGTGTTGGGTTAGACTTCGATTTAGGTTGCGCTAAGGTTGGGTTAAGTCCAAATTGATGGTTCAAAATAGTCTAGAGGAATGTTACAAAAAATTTTCAACATAAACTGAGTGTCATTTTTGGGATTCGGGCATTCAGTTTGGTGACATTTGGAGATATGGCTAAATTGGGGCAAAGTTGGAGGTTTTGGATGTGGATCAAAATTGAGTAAAATTGAGGCTTTAACAAGACCAATTGAAGGTCCAATTTAATGTGTAGGATTGTTAGGAAGAATTTAGGATTCAAATTGTGGCAATTGAGTGGATCATATGGTTCAATTAGGCGAGATTATGTCATAGTGTAAAAATTGGGGGAAATTGGGATCAAATTGAGTTCATTTGAAGAGACCAATTTAGTTCTGTAGATAAAAGACTGAGTTGGGTATTTTTGTGAAATTAAGGTGCTAAACATCTTGATTTGAGTCACAGACCAATGGAATCTCCATTTGGGTCCTCTATGTAGTGGTGCTAGCTAAACCCCAGCCTAGGGCTAGAGGGTCTAGGAGACTATCTACATGAGTCTCCCAAAGGATCAAGGGATCAAAGTCAACAAGTTTGGGTTTAGGGTTGTGAGTCAATGAGAGTGAAAATGAGTGAAAGTTAGTGCAAGTGGGTGCAAGTGAGTGAACTAGCTCTAGACCAACATCTAGGGTCAATCTTAAGGTCAAGCAGTCCTATGGGGACTCTCCTTGAGCTCCCCTAGAGTGGCCCCACCAACGAAGTGCTAAAGGTTATGACCAATATGTGTAACTTCAAGTTGAGCAAAGAATGTTTTAGAGTTTTTGATGGTGAGGGTTCATTTTATAGTTCTCTAGGAATAGTCAACAGGAAAGTCTTATGGCTAGACCCTAGGCTACTAAAGAGGATAAAGCTAGACCTCAACCAAAAGTGAGGTCAACACCGAGTTTATGGCGCAGTTCTTTAACTCGATCCAATTTCAAAAACTGATGGTGGGACGGTAAATCCTTCAGTGGTATCTTCAACTATCATGAACTCTTTGCCCTTAACGAAAATGGGAACAATAGGTTTGGTAGCTGTCGTGGTGGTAGTAGTCTTTACGTTCAGACTGAACTCAGCTGATAGCTCCTGAACTTCTAGAGCGATAACTTTCATTATGACAAAGGGATCATTTTTGAGCATGACTTCAAGTTCATCCAATCCAGCTCCAAACTTGATGGTGGGGACGACATTGCAGGCATCGTGGCTCGTCGGCAGGTTGCATGAGAAAGCAAGCGTAGGGAACACCATTGCAGTATCTTCAAAAAGAAAGCTCTAAGGTTAGTTATTTAGCCAATACTTTGTAATTCTTGTGTGAGCGCTAAAAATTAACAAAGGTTAATATGTAGACTGGGCAAGTCTTTATTTTAATTTTAGTTTGCAAAAAAATATTTTAGAATTTAGTAAAAGTAACTTTGAAAATAGGAGAATTTAATTAATTATATAAAGAAGGTTCAATGAGTGAGCGTAGCACGACACAATTCAATTTAAATCATGAAATAGCAAACTAAACTTGAAAGGGAACAAAAAGGAAAGTAATGTTTAAGACCAGATGCGGGACCAACTTCAAAATGCATAATGCCTACGTGAAACTAGTCTACCAACACACCTATTGCAGGTCCGACCTTACACAAAGATTAAAAGTCTTGATGAACTCATGAACTTCTCTGTTCAAAAGTGGTTCAACAGATGGTTCTGAATTTCGAAAGAGTTGATCGTACTTCCCCAAGAAAGTATTGGGTGAAGTATGTCAATGGAAGAAGAATAATCTGGTCCATAAGGGACGTGGACACATTGCCGATATATGAAGACCATTTTCCCTGATTTAAATTGAGAGAGAAATGATCCCCAGTGGAGTCGCTAGAAGCTGGTCGACACAATTTTAGAGGGGATCGTCCTATGGAAGCTGTCGGTTGCCTGAATCATAATCACGTCGCCTACTTCGGAGGGACATTTAATTTACATATATATATATATAGTTTAGAAAAATATGAACTCAAACCGAACCCATATCTTTCATAGTTTAAATGAAAGAGTGCCACACCTTAAGCTATGTATCCATCTTGAAATAGATGCATGGCTTGACGGTAAGGCTCAATCAAATAAAGTACAAAATGTATGACGTCCGTTTGGTCTGCGAAACCATTTTATTATAATCCAATAAGTTCCTATATTTAATATGAAAAATTAAATAGGGTTTATATTAAGCTAGGTTCTCGAAAGTTTCTTATAAAGGCAAGCCCTTATAGTTAATTACATCTTAGATAATCAAACTCACCTAAGAAGACTCTCGATAAAAATCAGGGGATTTTGTTTTCAAGGTGTTCAAAGGGTAGAACTTTTTCGAGGAGATCATACAAATTGGAGTGAAAGGGGAATGACTCAAAATTGTAACATTTTATTATAAAATCCAAAGGAAGAAGGACTAGGGGTTGTCATGGAACCTGAAGAGAAGCTCAGTGGCTTTTCAATCTATCCTATGGTTTGTCTTGAATTTAGAGGAAAAATATTTAAATGTTTCATCTTGCAAATTATATTAATTAGGGCTTACATTCGTGTGAAACGATCACACAAATAGCCTAGAAGATGTGAGGATTTAGGTCATGACAAACGACAACCTCGGAATCCTAAAATAGGTTATTGTTTATATTGAATAGCAGAGCCATACAAAAGCCTAAAGGGAAGCTAAGTATTTATGTCGCACTAGGCGAACAATCTCAAAGTCCTATGGCTTGTTGTTTAATTCTACAGAGTGGTTTAACAATTGTAGACATGTTCTGCTGTTGAGGATGACCATGCTGCCCACAATGCTAGCTCCAACCTCCTTGTCATAGCGAGTTTAAGTTTTCTAATGTGTCAATTTATGATTTCAAATCAAGTGTTTCCTAAGGTTATGTTTATTTAAATATTATGGGGAATGTTAAAGTTGATTAAAGCGACATCAATTAGGATCCTACGGTTCCCTCGTTGGGGCACCACTATTTTTCCTTTGAATGAAGTTATAAAACTCAACTTAATGAGTTGCATACTTTCATTTAAACTATGGGAAATCTCGTTAGCAACCATAAGTTACCTCTTCCAAGGGATTTAGTATCATCCAATAGAGACGTTTTAATTTGGTTGCAATTTTTATTTTGTTTTATTTTGTTTGTGATTAAATTTTGAGTTGTCTTATATTTTGACTGTTATGGCGGTGAATTTTAACTTGTTTAATTTTTATTTATGTTTTTGAAATGTAGGGTGACCTTATGCATGAAAGCAAGAAACAAGAGGTACAAAGAAGTAAATGCAATAACTTAAAAGTGTAATTGTTGAATCTTTATGCTCCTCCACCTGAAAGGTTAGCTTCGGCAATATGTATATAATTTTGTAAGGAATTCAAATTGCACGAGAAGATGAAGGTATAGCTACCAAACCTCAAGTTATGACTTTATTGAGTCTTAAAAGATCTCATTGGATTAATTTAAAACAAAAAATAACAAGTTTAATTTGCGCTTCAAAATATTCAAGAGATCTCAAAGTGCTTAGAGCATGACCCTGAATCACTTTGAAGATTTCTTGAAATATTTCGAGTTCATTTTGAACTTATCATATCGTTTTGTTATTCATCCAAGGTTAAGCTAAGGTTATCCCATTCCTCAAGGAAACTTGATTTTTTATTTATCCTAAGGCCAGGACACTCAATTACTCAATTGATATTTCATTTAAGAATTATGTCGGTGGGTACCCCTAAGGAAGATCTGAGTCATTAGAGGTTTTGGTACTCACAGTTAAAATTGGGCTTGTATTGTAAAAAAAAGGTGTTAATCATCAATTATGTTACCTTTTGAATCCAATCAAATGAGTTTAAATATCAAGCCTAGGTCACTACCATGTCTTGAACAATCACAATAGGTGAAATGGTAACTAGCAAATATTTGATTTAAATGACATGCATTCTAATTGAAAGATCACATTGCATCAATTATGGGCTTAAAATTAATGAAATATTATCTTCCTAACTTGAACCCATCACTTGAGAATTGTTTAATTTTGATTAATTTCCAAGTTATGATAATTAAGGGAAATACAATTTTGTTCTTATTATAGAAAAGGTGGCAAGTGAGTTCATACCTTTTAATCCCATTGGATTTCAGTCATCCAAACATGTTCATTAGGATCAAAATCACTCATTTTCCCTTTGTTAATCCTAAATTTTGATTAAGGCACCAAAATCTAAAATTACCCCTTTGCCTTTAGGGCTCTTCACTTCATAACTCATTAGTCAAAATTCAAATGACTTTGAGAATTTTTAGTGTCCCATCTATAGATCAATTAAAACATCAGAGGAGAAAATGTGCATTTTCAAAATTTAATTTAATTTAAATATTTATTTAAATTTATAAAGTAGTATTTTCAAAGATTGATTTACTTAACTATCCAAAATAAAGTTTTTACTCGTGAGAAAATTATTAGAGGTCCCCTTAGGTCAGAGAAACACTTAAACAAAATTTTATGATTTTTTAATTAAATCTTTAATTTAATTATTTATTAATTTTTTGATTTAATCTAAATGGAAAAGATGTTTTATTTACAAAAATTATTTTGTATATATTTATTAAACCTCTGTGAGTCCAAAGAACTCAGAGAAATAAAATTTCTATTTTTATGATTTTTAGTTTATTTATTATAATTACTTTAATGAGAAAGATAGGAAAGTGCATTTTTAAGCCTTTAGAAAAAAAATTTTAACTTAGAAAAATTGGGAAAATTTTTTTTAATGAGTCCCAAGTGATTAGGGAACCATTAGGAACATTTTGAAATATTTTTGTATTTTTTAAATTTTCAACTATTTTTAATTATTTTTAATTCAAAATATAGGCCAAAAATCAAGTTTTTTATCTAAATACTCTTTTACTTTTCCTAATTTCTCCTCATCACAAAGAACTCAGAAAATCACTTTTCATAATTTTCCTAAGTATATTTAATTTAATATAATTATTTTTGTACAAAAATATAATATTTTTTGAAAAATCAACTATAATGCTTAAACTTGATCAAATAATTTTTAAATTTTTACTGTAAGTTAATATGATTTTTATGCATAATGTGGAATTGATTTTGTTAATTTTTTATTAGTATTTAATTTACATAAATTAAAGCAAGATATATGCATTTAAGTAACTATGAAAATGTAAAGAATAATTCTAATCATCATGACATTTTTCCTAAGCTTCTCTAACCATAGGAAACCTACTAAAATTATTCCCAAAAATTTCCAAGTGGTATTTCTATTTATATACTTAAAATAAGTGAAAATAGCCATCATAGCTTGAAAATTAAGGTTAGAGGCATAGAGATTCCCTCTAAGCTTGGAAAAAATCAGAGAATATTACCTGTGTCATGAGGAACAAACCCTCAAAATTTCAAGCTATGGTGGGCAATGTTTGATCATAATGAATTAAAATACTCCAGAGAGTATTTAATTCATTAAAAATCTAAGAGTCAAGAAAATTTTTTTATTTTTAATCCATATTATTCTCCTCTGTTCACTGAGCAAGTGGGTATTTTTATTTTATTTGTATAATTTTTCTAGAGAAATAAATGGATTTTTGAGGTTCAGGCATTTAAATAAATCCAAAAAAATCCATATTTTTTTCTACTTAAACATGTCATGCTACCTCATCCTTGTCTGCGTTGAACTTTAAACATGGTGCTCCGCTACCGCCAACCACTTCAAATGCCACACAACCCGCCTTTTTGTTCCAAGCATTCGTCTGGCTTGATCTCATTTGTCCATTAAATAAACACGTGATCAGATAGCACTCCTTCGTCATCCCCAAGTGTCCAAGCCCGAGAACCCTTCACCCTAAGACCTTAAGATCTTTGTCTAGACTCAACCAAATTGCATGGAGTTTATTTCAAAACTTTCATCTACTCGAGGAAAACATATCTATATGGCTTAAACGGTAAGAAATGTATTAAATACGTATGGAGAATCAAAATAGGCTCGACTTAGGGTTGAGGTTCAATACATTTGTTCGAGAGGGTAGGCCTCGATCAGATGGTTGTGACAGCATTGATTGGGCCCAAAAATCCTCCACATGAAGTCCTAGGCCTTAGTGAATTGTATAGGTATGATTTCAATTAAAGTGGATTTTAGGTGTTGGTTTAGAGCTATGTTAGAGGTTGTTTAGGATGGGGCTTTTGTGGGGAATCAACCCCTCTAACTATGGGCATGGTGTGTGTACAATTAATTGGAGTTTGGGTGAGTGCGGAGCTATGAGGAAATCTGTCCTGGTTTTTCTTGAATTTTGAACTAAAAATTGAGCTCTCATAGAGGAATCCAGAGAGGAATGGTGGGCCTGAGCTTAGGAGTTCTTAGAGAGTGTCTGGAAGCAGTTGAGAAGAGTCTCCCCAAAGAAGTTGGCTAGATCAAATTTTGGTTATGGAGGATGTGGTTTAAATAAAGGGGCTTGGGGTGGAGCTCAGGGCTTCAATTCAGGTCCAAATGGGTGCTTAGGTGTAGGGCAAAAAAATACCAAAAGACCAATTGGAGCTGGCCAGCTTGGATGAGTGAGATTGGGTTTGGATGGAGGCATGGGACTCTCAATTTTGGTGTTTTCTAGTGATTAGGTGGGCTGGCCAGAGCATGAGACGTGGTGAGGCAGCCAGGTGAGCCAGGGGAGGTTTAACTATGATTAACCCTTAATGGTTTGGTATGATGGCAAGAATTTATAGGTTTATGCCCAAAAAAAGGATAAAATCCCCTAAATGAAGGGACCATTGCTCCATGGCTTCCATAGAGTGGGCTAGGTGGGTCTAGCCTAGTCACTAGAATCCATTTGTTGGCTATGGGGTCATTGCTTTCGTCACTTTGGCATGGCTTTGTCAATTTTGGTGCATGGGTTCAATTTGGGTTAAATTGTCTTGACGTTGGATTTGTGTTAGGCTAGCCATGACATTGTGTGGATAATCATAATGAGGGATTTATAAAAGATTTGGAGTGATTTAGAATTGATTTGGATGTTCAATTTGATGGGTTTTGGGCACTTGATCAATTTGGAGCTGTTGGGTTGGACTTAGGTTTAGGTTGGGCTAGAGTTGGGTTAATTCCAAATTGAGAGTTCAAACTGGCCGAGGGGAATATTATGAAGATTTCTTAACATTAATTGGGTGCCAATTTTGGGGTTTGGGCATTCAATTTGGTGGAATTAGGGCACATGGCTAAATTGGGGCAAATTTGGGAATTTTGGATTTGGGTTGAAATTGAGTGAAATTGTAGCTTAAAAAAAGTCAATTTAGGGTTCAATTTGGTGTGTAGAGATGTTTCAAAGAGTTTATGATGCATAATTGGGGTAGTTGGAAAGATTTGGGGTTCAATTGAGTGGGATTTTGGTTTTAGGCCAAATTGGGACGTTTTGATTTCGGTTGAAATTGGACTCAAATGTGGGTTAATTGGACTTGGATTTGGTTTGCATTGAGTTTGATCATGATGAATTTGAATTTAGAATTGAAATTAGGGGGAAATTGTGATCAAATTCATGGACATTTAGGGTGAATTTTGGGAAATTGGTCCTTTAAAGGCAATTTAGGGCTTTTGGTCAAAGTTAGTTAATTTGGGTTCAATTGAAGGGTCCAAATGGTTTTATGGACATTTGAGATGATTTTAAGGGTTTTGGGAAAGTTTGGGCCACCAAGGGTATTTTTGTAATTTTGGTAAATTTAGGGGTATTTTAGTAATTTTGGCAATTTTGGTAGGTTCTAATGGTTTGATATGATTTTTGGACAAACATGGGTAGTTTGGGTAATTATTGGAATTTTGGCCAAATTTGGGGTTTGGGGATATTTTGGTAAGTTGGGTAGATTTAGGGGCAAAATGTTAAGTTTAGTATTTTGGTGAAAGTGGGGTGCCAACCACCTTATTGGACTATGGGCCAATGGAATCTCCATTTGGGTCCTCTATGTACTGGGCTAGGCTAGAACCTAACCTAGGGCTAGTGGGTCTAAGGGACCATCTACATGAGTCTCCCAAAAGATCAAGGGATCAAAGTCAACAAGCTTGGGTTTAGGGTTGCAGGTGAATGTTAGTGAAAGTAAATGTAAGTGAGTGAATTAGCTCCAGAACAACACCCAGGGTCAACCCTAAGGCCAAGCAGTCCTATGGGGACTCCCCTTGAGCTCCACCATATTTACCCTACCTACCAAGTGCTAGAGATCAGGGCCATTATGTGGAACTTCAAGTTGAGGAGAGAAGAGTTTAGAATTCATAATGGTGAGGGTTCTTTTTTTAGTCCTCTAGAAATAATCAACTGGAAAGTCCTACCGTAGGCTACTAAAAAGGAAACTAGACCTTAACCAAAAGTGAGTCAATAGCCATTTTGCTAAAATGATCTATCTTTTTTTGTTGTTTTTAAATTCTTCTAATAGTTCTTTCTAACTCTGAATCGTAAGGTGTTAAATCTTCAGATCTTAAACTTTGCATAAACAAACACTATAAGCAATTAAAATAAGCAAACCCACTAAAAATATGAAAATATTTGAATTAAACTACAAACAAACACTTCTTTTTAGTTTAAAATAAAATAATTTAAATTATAAATTTATTTACTTATACTTTTTGTTACTTTCCTCGCAAAGACACCAAAAACTTGATGCAGCGGATTTGTGTGTGTTATTTTTGCAATTATTTTTCAATATTACAAAATACACACAATAGTAATTATAATAAATATGCAATATAAACCCAACGATAATAACTTTGGTGTAAATAATTTTATCTTTTGAAACCTCAAAACTAGCAAATCCACAAATAATAACGCAAGTACTACAAGGAAGTTGGAAGTGCTTATAGATAAATTCTTTTGATTATAATTTAAAGTACAATTTAAACTACAAAAGTGAAGTTCAAAACTCGAATCTAAAGTAACTGAGTGAATGTTAAATAAAATGCAGTTAAATGACTTAGTTGATTAAACTAATTGCTAAACTTTCTAAAGTAAACATATGAAAATTAAACAAAGTTTTTGTGATGAGTTTGAATTTAAGAAAGCATCATTCCCCTTTACAATGAGTATATGGACAATGAAGAAATTCAAACCATTTGAAATATATATATATATA
>JXCR01109456.1:4277-21791 GCA_002079205.1 Phalaenopsis hybrid cultivar
TTTTGTGCCAAATAAGAGCAATCCTATTCTTTGCCCTCTTTCGAGTGCTATAAAGAACATTGACTAATCCAGAGTTTGGTCTCTAATTCCTTGGTTAGGTTGGGAGGATATTGGTTACCACTCCAGAGCTCCCACTATTCCCTCCTTTGAGGGCTAACAATCTCGCATTAGTTTCCAATCAACTCGACCAAATTGAGGATCTTAATCTATCACCTTAAAATCTCCAATTCTGCATACAACAAAGTATATTTTCCTATTTATTTACACTCAATTCTATGGATGACATACTCTCCCATGAAATCAAATGTGATTCTGCCCATGTTGTAGAAATCATAGCCCTTCTAGAACATAAATTTCTCAATACATTTTAACATTTCAATTGGTCAGATTAAAAAGTAAATGAAGATCGGAGTTCAAATCATCACAAATTATTAACATTTAAAACTGCAGAAAATAAATCAATTCTTCACAAAACCATATTTCAAAGTAGGGGGAAGGATAAAGAAGACTACTCAAAATTCATGAGAATAATACGACAAAACATGGATTTCATATATAAAAACAAGTTTACAAAACAAAAGAAATAAAAGACATAACATATCTCACAATCCTTCCCAAGCAAATCCCTAGAAGTTCTCTCCAAGTCTTTTTTCTCTTTATGAGCACTCTCAATTCTCACTTAGAAGTGTAATGAAGAAGAAATCTCTCACTTTCCCTCTCTTCTTACAACCCTAGATTAAAATATCCAAGCCCTTGACTTTCTCTCTCTATGTCTTCCTCTTTCCTTTCACGATGCACCCTTTCAAGTCTCTCTTAAATCCTTTGAAGTCTTACTCTTTTATTTTGGGTTGCCTCCTTTCAAAAAGAATTCAAATTTCCCTTCAAAATTCCCTCCAAAATTAAACTCTTTTGAATTCAAAAGATGTGACGATTGATCCAAGAGACATATCCCTTCATAAAAGAACCTTCTAAAGTGTTTATATGCATTGAATTACTCTAATAGGTGTTTAAAACAAGTGTCCCGTTGAAAATTTGTGCAAAATTTGCCTCGAATTACCTTAATCTATAAAAAGTTGTCTTTAGCGCATCTGGTGTCAGATCTGGCAGATCAAGCACCAAGACTCTATTAAACGACGCATCATGCGCAACATTCTCGAAATTCGTTGTTTTGTCTCCAAATTTTGTTTTTTTTTTCTACTTTTGCTCCAAATGACTAAAAATGTTATACCTAAAACAAAAACATAAAAATACCCTTCTTTAAAGTGCAATATCACTAAAAATAGACATAAAATACATACTTAAAACAACATATTATTTTGATGTATCAAATATCCTCAAACCTGAATGAAGATGAAGGAAAAAATCTATTGGAAATTTTAAAAAACTGTAAGAAAGCTTTTGGATGGATGATAGCTGATATTAATGAAATTAGTCCTTCAATTTGTATGCACCGAATTTTAAAGGAAGAGAATTATATGTCGAGGGTTGATCTTCAAAGGAGCCTGAACTGTATAATGAAAGAAGTTGTTAAGAAAGAAATTATAAAATGGTTAGATAGTGGAATTATTTATCTTATTTTGAATAGTGCTTGGGTTAGTTATATCCACTGTTTTTCTAAGAAAGGGGGAGTGATTGTATTCATTAATTAAAATAATGAATTAATTTCTACTCAACAAGTCATTGGGTGGCGGATTTGTTTTGATTATAGAAAATTAAATCTCACCACTTGGAAAGATCACTTTCCTTTACTTTTTCTAGATCAAATGTTAGACATGCTAAAGGGGCACAAATATTTCTATTTTTGGATGGATTTACCGGTTATCACTAAATTTCTATAGCTCTTAAGGATTAAGAAAATACCATATTCATGAGTCCTTATGGAACCTTTGCTTTTAGACGGATGCTCATTGGATTATACAATGCTCCTGCAACTTTTTAAAGGTGTATAATGTCCATTTTTTGCTACTTAATTAAGAATGGAATATAAGTTTTTATGGACTACTTTTCGGTGTTTGGTACTTTAGTTGAATCATGTTTAAATCATTTAGAAAAAGTAATAAAACACTGTAAAGAGATAAATTTAGTTCTCAATTGAGAGAACTGTCAATTTATGGTTATAGGAGGAATTGTACTTAGACATAAAATTTTTAAAAATGGTATGGAAGTAGATCCAAGAAAAAATCAAGTTATTCATGAAGTACCTCCTACTACTACAGTGAAAGGAGATATGAGTTTTTTAGCACATGTTGGTTTATAAAGGCAATACATCAAAGATTTTTCAAAAAATACTAACCCTTTATGTCAAATTTTAGAAAAAAAATGTCTTATTTGAGTTTAATCTAGAGTTTTTGAATGCCTTCGAGTTATTAAAAGAAAATTAATCATTGCTCCTATTATTGTTTCACCCAATTTGGGAAAACCATTTCAGTTTATGTGTGAGGCGAGTGATTATGCTATTAAGGCAGTTTTGGGACAAAATTATGATTAAATTTTCAGGTAATATATTATGCTAGTAAAACTCTTAATAAAGCTCAAATTAAGTATACTACTATAGAAATAGAGTTATTAGCGATAGTATATGTCTTTGATAAATTTAGGTCTTATCTTATTGGAACTAAATGTATAGTGCATAAAAATCACACTGCTATTAAATATGTGATGTTAATAAAGATGCAAAACTAAGGTTAATTAGATGGGTCTTGTTGATGCAAGAATTTGATTTAAGTAGTAGATAGGAAGGGAACTGATTATTAGATTGTTGATCATGTATCTAGGCTTGAACAAAAAAATTTGGATTACATTGAAAATAAAATTAATGAATATTTTTTTATTGAAAAATCATATATTGTAACTGAATGATGTGTTTGATTGTATGTTGATATAGTTAATATCATAGTTAGTAACAATTTACCCTATGGCTTTAAATACCTGATACACCAAAAAAATGTTTAATTTTATGTATACATTTTATGCTTAAATTTGGTGATATTACGCTTTAAAGAGGAGTATTTTCATGTTTTGTTGCAGGTATATTGATTTTAGGCATTTGGAGCAAGAAGGAGCAAAAAGAAAGAAATTTGGAGTGAAAGCATAGTTTTTCAACTTACTGGCACCAAAGACACTATAACTAGTGTCAGAGGCACCATTTTACAGAGAAGAGACTCCATAGAAGCCATATTCTAGAGAAGAGCACTGAACTCCATTAAACTAGTGTCAGAGGCGCCAAAGATGAATTAAGACATATTGTGGCGGTTTTTAACTATTTTGAGAGGTTCTATAAGGCTCCAAGTAATTCAAATTCCTTGAGGAGTGGTTCAATGTATCTAGACACTTTAGAAAGGCTCTTAAATGAATATATATGTCTCTTGGACGAAGGGCTTGCCTCTTTATGTGAAGAGGAGTGCCTCTTGGGAAAAAGGAGAGAATTTTGAATTCCTTGAAGAGGGGTTGGTGTCACTCTTAAGACAAGTCTAGTAAGGTCTTTGGCAAGTGGTATTTTTGCGTTCTGAAGGGTCGTGTAAAGTCTTGGAGGAGCGTTAGGTTTTGGAGAGGATTTTCTTTTAGATTTGTAAGAGAAGAGGGAAGGTGAGAGATTTCTTCTTCATTGCAGTTCTAAGAGAGAATTTAGTGTGATTGTAAAGAGAGGAAGTTCTTAAAGGGAACTTCAAGGGATTTCCTTGAGGAGGAGTGTGACATAAGATGTATTCTTTTCTTTCTTTATTTTTTAAACTTATTTTTATATATATAATCCATGTTTTGTCGTATCCTTCTCATGAATTCTGAGTAATCTTCTTTATCCATCTCCCTACAATGAGATATGGTTTTATGAATATTTAAGATTATTGTGCAAGGTTTTAAATGTCAATAAATTGTGATGATTCAAACTCTGTTCTTCATTTACTTTTTGATCTAGCCAATTTAAAATTTAAAATTTGTTGGAAAACATAAGATCCAAAAGGGCTATGCTTTCTACAACAATATAAGAGTCGCATTCAATTTCATGGGTGAGAATGTAGTCCATGTGGTTGACTGCAAATAAATAGGGTGTTGACCCTAATTTTGTGAGGACTCTAAAATGGCACCCATAAACTATACATGGCTTGAGTAACCCTCCGATTCAGGATTCTCAGACATCTCATAAAGACCTAATAAATGATCATCATGATCAATAAAAAAAGGGTCTACCAACATTGACCCCTTATGAACTTATCTACGGTCCCAAAAACCCTAAACTCTAAAATGATAATTTTTAGCCATTTGTAAATTTAAATGACAATTTCATCATTTAGGGTCAAAATTGTAAATTTCAAATTTACATTTTAAACCCCAAAACTTTTAGGCTTGGACGTTAGCTTTAAATGACACATAAAATTGACCTAATCCTAAACGCTTAGATCTAAACCCCAATCTAGATCAAAGGTGAGCCCAAACTCTGACCAACATAGGGTCTACTTATCTCCTCAGGACTATTGGGTCTATTCCCTATAGACTCAAAGTCAAAATTCCAAATGTTGAAATCAAATTCACAAGACATTTCAGTCTAAATAACTTAAAATTAATCTGAATACAGAATAGACCAAACATAGACAATTATGTTCAATCTAAATGAACCCAAACTTCACCAAAACCCTAATTAGGTCTAAACCTCATTTGAATTTTCATAAGGCAGAGAGAGGGAAGTATGGACCTGCTTCTTCCTCTCAACCTGTTGGATACCTTAAAGATCTACTAAAGTTAGTATGTTTTTCTTAATGAAACCATCCTCAAATGAATTAATAGGGGTTCACCAAGATATGATTTAGGATTTGGTAGATCACCGAAACCTTATTTAAATGCTTTACGTAAAATGCTCTCACATGCGTTTTGAGTTTCAGATGATGATGATGGGAAGACCATCCAGGTACACTTTTATTATAATTTGTTTTACCTGCATTTCTAGTCTCCCATACTTTACTTTTCAGTACGTTACTGTACTTACTCACCTGCATGTGTGAATGAAAACATAAACTTGCATGTTAAACAACGATATCACCCTGCATGAAAACCAAAACTGCTAGGATAATCGTAAACAAAAACTAAAATCAACTAAGATAAAATTCACTGCCACAACATTCAAAATATAAATCAACTCAAAAGTTAATCACAAACATCACAAAATAATAATTGCAACTAAATTAAGACATCTCTATCGGATAAATTGGAATCCCTCGAAGGAGGTAACCTACGGTAGCTAACGAGGCTTTTCACGGTCTAAATGAAAGTATGAAACTCATTAAGTTGAGTTTAGTAAATTCATTTGGACTAAGTGAATCCAATAAAAATTAGTGGTACTGGAATGAGGGAACCGTAGGATCCTAACCAGTGTCACTTTAATCAACTTTAGTATGCCCCATAACATTTAAAGAACTACAACCATAGGGACATCTGATTTGACATCATGACCTGACAAACTAAAAAACTTAAACTTTTTGTGGTGAGGAGCTTGGAGATAGCACGGTGGGTAGCACGGCTATCTTCAATAGTAGAACATGTCTTCCCCAGCTAAATCAATTTCTTTCTTTAGAATTAAACAACAAAGACATAGGACTTCGATGTAGTTTGCTTGTGCAACGTAAATCCTCACCTTATCTTTAGGCCTTTGTATAGCTCTGCTGTATAATATAAGCCTTAACTCATCTTAGGATTCCGAGGTTGTCGTTCGTCACGACCTAAATCCTCACATCTGTCAGGCTATTTGTGTGATCGTTTCACACAAATATAAGCCCTAAATAAATAAAATTTGTAAGATGAAACATTTAAATATTTCTCCTCAAAACTGAAGCCAAACAATATGATAAAATGGGAAGTCACCGTGGTTCTCCTCCGGATCTGTGACATCCCTTAGTTCTTCCTCCTTTGGATTATACAATACATGTTCCAAATTTGAGCCAATCCCTTTTCACACCTCTTTGTCTGAAATCTTTGAAAATTATTTTCTTTTGACCTCCTTGAAGTTAACATTTCCTGATTTTCATCGAGAGTTTTCATAGGTGACTTCGGTTATCTAAGATGTAATTAACTATAGTGGCTTGCCCTTATAGGAAGCTTGTCCGAACCCAGCTTAATATAAACCCTACTTAATTCTTTGTATTAAATAGGGAAACTTGACGATAAATAAATGTTCTCACAGACCAAATGAATGTCATATATTTCTTAGTTTATTTGATCGAGCCTCATCCTCAAGTCTTGTGTTCATGCTTTAGGATAGATATAGGATTTGAGGTACAGTGCTCTTTCATTAAAACTATGAGAAATATGGGGTCGGTTTGATTTCATATTTTTTCAAACTATATATACATATGTAAATTATATGTCCTTCTGAAGCGGACGACGGGATTTTGATTCCGACGGCCGATAGCTTCCAACGGGCAGCTCCTCAACTTTTTAGTGCCAACAGGTCCTAATCACAATTGATCTAAATCAAGTTTAAGTTCTACCTACATTGGACTTAAAATCATTTTAAACTTCAGGGTCAATCCATATAGAATCTAAATCAACCTCAAATCCTACTTACAAATAAAATTTAAGTCATAACAACATTGGACTTAGAACCATTTTAAACTTTAAGTTTAATCCATATTGAACTCTACATTGGACTTAAAATCATTTCAAACTTTAGGTTCCATCCATATTGAATCTAAATCAACCTCATATCCTACATAAAAATCAAATTTAAGTCCTAACTACATTGGACTTAAAACCATGTTAAACCTTAAGTTCAATCCATATTGAACTTAAATCAATCTTAAGTTCTACCTACATTGGACTTAAACCATCTTAAACTTTAGTTTTTACCTACATTGAACCTAAAGCAATCTTAAGTCCTACCTACATTAGACTTAAACCGACTTAAACTTTACGTTTTACCTACATTGATCCTAAATCACATTTAAGTCCAACCTACATTGGACTTAAAACTATTTAAAATCTACATTGAACCTTGATCAATTTTAGTTCTACCTACATTGGACATAAAACATCTTAAACTTTAGGTTCTATCTACATTTGACCTAAATCAGTTTTAAGTCCTACCTACATTGGACTTAAAAGTATTTCAAACCTACGTTGAACCTAAATCAATTTTAAGCCCTACCTACATTAGACTTAGAACTACTTCAAGCTTTAGGTTCTACCTACATTGAACCTAAATCAGTTTTAAGTCCTACATACATTAGACTTAGAAATATTTCAAACCTTAGGTTCTACCTATATTGAACCTAAATTACCTTAAGTCCTACTTACATTGGACTTAAACCATCTTAAACTCTAGGTTCTACCTATATTGAACCTAAATCATCTTCATACCATAAGTTCTATCCAAATTGAATGAAATCAATATTAGATTTCACCAACATTAAACCTAAATCTTATGTCTCAATTAAACTTATTTAGGTCTAATCGACATCGAACCTAAAATAAATGACATGAATGACATAAAATCAACTTAAAAGATAATAAAACTTAAACTTGAACCTAAAAATACAACTAAGTTTGAGAAGGTATTTTGGAGGAGGTAACCCTTTTTACAAAAATTATTTTTTAAAATTTCATTCCTGCTTCTATCTTTTCAATTATAAATGTTTTAATTTATTAAAAAAAATTATGTTTGGGGGAAGGATAAAAACTTTTGAAAAACACAATTTTATTTATCTTTAATAAACTATATTCAAAGAAAATATCTTTTTAAAGTAATATGGGTATGTAGTGTTTTTTTTAGAGAATTATATTTTATTTTTATTCTATAGATGTTGTGGTAAGTCTTAAGTAAATTTTTAGTGATAAAGGTTAGTTCTAAGAATTAAGATATTAAGTAAAAGAGAGTAGGAATATAATTTTACTATTTAAAGTAGAAAACAATTTGTCTTTTGGAATGTTGAGAATCTTATATCTATACTTTAAATAATTGAGACTCTATGAAAAATTATTTTTGAAAACAAATGCAAATTATCAAAGTAAGGAAATATGATGAGTATTTAACTTTAAGACGAAGATAGTGAAGTTCAAAATCATTAAAGGTTGATCTAAATATAGTAATCCTCACTATGAAAAAAAATAAAGGATTGAAAATGATCCTGAAAGTAAGAAAGAAAAGAAAAAAAAAGAAAAAAAAAGAAAAAAAAAGAAAAGAAAAGTATATGTGAAAGTGAGAAAAAGCTTGTGGGGATGCCTAATTAAAAATTGGCTTCACATGAATCATTTTAAAGAAAGAGACTTAATTATATTTTTGAGCTTTTATCTTCTACAGTATTAATTTACTTTTACTAATAGAGTTCTCTCAAATTCTATTTTTTATTCTTCTGAGACTCCTATAATTTTTAAACTACAATTAATTATTGAAATGAACAAAAGAATTAGAATTCCTAGACTTGATTACAAAATATTCTTTTGCCTTTTTTCTAACCTAGTACATTAAGATTTCCCGAAAGTCATGACTACCACATTTATAAGATAAAACTATAGAGATCTTTAATGAAACCCATTACTACATACTAAAATATTTTTCAGAAGAAATAAGTTACTTGAGGACAAGTAACAATTAAGTATGGGGGATTTTGACATACCTAAAATATGTTGCTTTTATTATTATATTTAATATTTATTTTTAATGATATTGCGATTTAAAGAAAGGTATTTTTGATGTTTTTGGCTGTAGGCACACTAAATAGAGCAAATGGAAGTCAAATGATGCAAAAAAAAACCAATGTTAATCTGGAGCTTAGGTGCTAAAGATAGTTATCTAGAAGATCCATTGAATTTAGATAAATTTTGAAGAGGTGCTTGAAGAAACTCTTGAGAGTTTTGAGATTTCTATTTAAAGAGATATCTGGAGATTCAAAAGAGAGACATTTGGAGAAGGAAAAGGGAGTCTTTTATATAGAAGTAAATTTTACCTAGAGAGGATAAAGTCCTGGAAGCTTTCTTAGGACTTGAAGAAGAAGAGGAGAACTGAGAGATATCTTCTTCACTATAGATTTAAGTAATTTTGGAGTGAATTGTAAAGAGAGTGAGGGATTAAAAGAAACGTGAAGGATTGTTTGGGAAAGAGTTTAAGATAAGTTGTGTACTTTGTTTATTTTACTTTTTCTTGTCTTGTAAAATTTTATTTATTTCCATGTGTTATTGTTTCTTCCCCATGAGATCTGAGTAGTTTTTATTGTCTTTCTCTCTGCAATGAGGACTAATTATGTGTAAGAATGTAGCTTAATAGAAGTGCTTTTAAAATTTCATAAATTGTGATGATTAAAACTCTATGCTTCATTTACTTATCCATCTGACCAATTGATTTATTAAAATTTATTGTAGAACGTAGTGATCCGAAATGGGCTATGTTCCAACATAGTAAGAATCACATTTAACTTCATGGATGTGAATGTAGTCCTTGAAGTTAAGTGCAAATGAATAGGGAAATAAGTTTTGATGGGCTTAAAATTGAAGATTTTAAGGTGACAGACCAAAATCCCTAATTTGGTCCAGATGTTTAGAAACTAAAGTGAGTTGTTAACCATTATGTGAATGGAAGTGAGAACTCTAGAGTGAGAGCTTGTATCTTTCCAGCCTAACCATCGGTGGAGAGACCAAATTCTGGATTAGCTAATGTTTTTTATGCATTTGACATAGGGTAAAGAATATAATTGTTTCTATTTGGAACAATACCTTAGTGATATTTTAAAATTATTTTCCTGCACTAATTATAAACTCACTGCAAGGGGAAGGATGTTTTATACAATTTTGAACTCTTCATACATTATTAGTTTAGATTAGTGGTAACTTTGCATTTTAAAACCTTTTTAAATTGTTTTGCATATACATTTTGCAATTGCTTAGCATACTTAGCATTCCTTTAATTCTATAGGATTAGATATTCAACAAAAACTTGCAATCACTTCCTATATAAGTTTTCTACAATTAAAAGAGGTTTTATTAAATTCAATTTATAAGAGTTTTGGCTATCTCCGTAGGGCCGATATTGGGGGTTTTAAGGAAAATCTTATATTACTTGAAACGATACGTATACTTGCGTAGTACCCTAAGTGTGGCCCTTTTTATCAGCTTTATATAATATTTAATATTGCACACTAGCCACTGAATATAAATTGGGTCAAGCCTTTGACCATATTTCTGAATTTAAATAATTGTGTAATTGGGGGTCGAGTCACAAACCAAAGTCTAGCAACATTTTAGGAAGCAAGCTACTCGTCACATGCGTCGAAAGGTGTCAAATTCATGTTATGAGGGTTTCTATTTTAATTTTAATTTGATTTTGATAATGGTAAGTGAATTATGGGTGAAGAGTGGTGTTTGTGTGTGTTGTGTATGTGGATGTTTAGGGTGGTGTGCTGTTTCAAAAGATTGAACACCCTAAGTCCAAATGATCTTCCTAAGACATTTTACAGTCCTTAAAAGAACTCAACTTATGTTTCAATATGTTTGTTGCAATCGACTCGACTAAGTGCTGAGGATTTGAAAACACACATATGAGACTACAACAAGTCAAGGAGTGGTTCAAATTTCTAAGTGGAGCGGGTCTCAATCTAGTCTTTTAGGAGAGTCAGTAGAGAAATCTTTTAATGACCTAAAAAAAATGAGGTCAACAGCTCTCTCAACCTCCATAACTTCATATATGACAGTGGTAGCCCATATAAGTTCTTTAAATTATTATTAATGTTCTCAGAGGGATCTGTAATTTTTTCTTCACAATATCTTTAATTTTGTGATCAACCCAACAAGTTGTGGCTTGCATTTTTCTCACTCTGTTTACTCTTATCTAGAATGAATGTCCATCAACACAAAATATAACTCTTACCCTCCAAAGACATCCTCGATACAAACAAATAACAATAATGCTAAATCTATTGCTACCTATAAATTTTACCCCAAAGCCATTTTTGACTGCTATTGACAGGAGAAATTGCTTAAAACTATGTGAGTCATGAAAATGTGTACTGAATTTTAAATCATTTTCACCGACAACTTGGATAATTAGGTATCACTCATTACAAATATCTCTCTCAGTACTTTCATTATAGATACAATTAGATTTCAGATAATAACAGTTTGATATGTTATTAATAATGAGTGTCTCTTGAATTTGTGGATAAATTTCAGATTTTCCACCACTCTGTGTGATGATCACTACCTCAACTCAGTCATATTCACTTGAGTGAACAATAATCTCCACAACTTCAACATTATTGGTATAAACTTGTGCTCGTTTGATAATGTTTCACATTTATGATAATATCTCAAATCCAAAGATAAATCAATTCAACCTCTTCTTTTAACATTATCAAAATCAACATATCTTTTTGAATTTTAATAGTTTTCTTGTGGCCAACTTTATATTTTTTCCTCGTTTAATTTTTAACTTGCATCGAATATTAACCATATTTGTATGTAATGAATAAGTTATCATTTTGATGCATCATTGAATAAATCTTGAAATTAGACCACACCACTCCTTCATAAGAAAAAAAATAATATGTGTAAATATGGATGAAACTTTGGTGAAACTAATTGAAGGTTCCACACCACTTATTCATTAAACCAGCTTAGATAATAATGAAATAAATTAACTTAAACTAATACAACTTTTAGTGAAATGCTTGATTTTTTGTTTGAAACTCAAGTACTCTTGCAACCCATTTGCTTGCTTGGAGTTGGAAAAAATGTTTTTAAATGTAATGAAATTCATTAAATTTTAAAATTAGGCATACTTGAAAAGTAACATTGATTTTTAGCTTCACAAATAAGTTTTCAAATGTAGTAAAATTGCATGCATCATTTGTGACTTGCGCTATGCACTGCAGTGTATCTTAAGCACAAATAACACACGCTATTATCATTCTCTATACCATAAAATGCCTCATAGTGCGATTAGCAAGCCATATAACACATTATTTAATGTTACAAAGGAGCGTCAAACAAGCCAATAAGAAAATACTTTGTTAGTCATGTTAAAGTAAGAAAATTAAACTGTAACAACCAAACCAGAACCAAAAATACTTGATAAGAAAACATGTCGTATCATGAATCTTATAAATAAAGCACCATGTTGTTTTAGGATATAATCCCATTGTAGTTTTTATTAAGGATGCAATAAGTTTGCAATTTTTTTGATGAATGCAGTAAAAAGAAAAATAAAATACCATATGTTCAATATATGATAAATATTTTGTACTTCATTGGATATAAGTTGTTACTCTTAATTGAAAAGTGACCAAACAAGATAGATGGTTAAATGATGAATACTCTTGTCATAAAGGAAAACCAGAAAGTAATCTAATGACTCACTAAAAAACAAAAAAAATGGGAACACACATTGTAATGCTCAAGATATCTCTCACAACAAAAGTCTGTTATAGAATCTGATCAAAAGGAGGAGAAAGACTGGAGTTTCCGAGACATTTGTATCCCCCAATTCCTAAAAGAAATCGTGAAAGGGCGTTGAGTGTAAGAACAAACAAAGAAGAGATTACCTTCATCAATGATCTCTGGTAGAGTCGGATCAAGATGAGAAGAAATATGGCAGTATCAGAAGTTTTGATATGCCACGATTCTAGAAAAAATCCCGAACGAAGGAGAAATTACTTCGCTAAAGGTCTCCGATAGAACAAAATCAGGAGGGGGAGAAAGATGAGAGTCTTAAAGATATTTGTATTTCACGATCCTAATATTTCTTTTAAAGTTAAAGCATGAGAAATATTTCTTGCATGTTGAAATTGAATTGTAAATGAAATGATGTGTTTTTTGTATTGGCCGAATCTTTTGAGTGTGAAAATCTTAATATTAAAATTTAGAATATTAAATTAATAAATATGGAATTTTAATGCTTATGATATGTAAAAATATATATGTAAAAATATCTTTTTAATTCCGGGGCACACACCCACTTTGTATCTCCAATGCAGGGGAAAATATTTGTGTGCGTAAGACCGTACGCAGAGCTGCGTACGTCGGGAGGTTATTCAGAGGGTACAAGGGGGTTATATCAGTGTTATACTATCTGTAACTTACCTATAATATATCTGTAACCTACAAATAAGTTTCGCGCTTCTGTAGTTCCGGTAGTTACAGGTAAATTACAGGGAAGTTACAGCAGGGTATAAAATGAATATAACCCGCATGCACCATCTAAATAACCCTGGATATTATACGTCTTAGATATACATCTTAAGTACGTAAATATTTTCCCAATGCAGAGAGATTCCAAGCACATATTTAGATTAATCTTTTGAGTGAGAAAATCTTAAGATTAAAATAGAATGAAATTAATAAATATGGAAGTTTGACGCAACCCCTTAATCCTTGCATTGGCTTTCGCGTTTNACCTAAAATATGTTGCTTTTATTAGTATATTTAATATTTATTTTTAATGATATTGCGCTTTAATGAAAGGCATTTTTGATGTTTTTGGTTGTAGGTACACTAAATGGAGTAAATGGAATGGAAATGGAGCAAATTAAAGTCAAATGAAGCAAAAAAAAACCAATGTTAATCTGGAGCCTAGGTGCTAGAGACAGTTATCGAGAAGATCCATTGAATTTAGATAAATTTTGAAGAGGTGCTTGAAGAAACTCTTGAGGGTTTTGAGAGTTCTATTTAAAGAGATATCTGGAGATTCAAAAGAGAGACTTTTGGAGAAGGAAAAGGGAGTCTTTTGTATAGAAGTGGATTTTACCTAGAGAGGAGAAAGTCTTAGAGGCTTTCTTTGGACTTGAAGGAGATGAGGAGAAGTGAGAGATATTTTCTTCACTATAGATTCTAAGTAAGTTTGGAGTAAATTGTAAAGAGAGTGAGTGATTCAAAGGAACTTGAAGGTTTTTTTAGGAAAGAGTTTAAGATAAGTTGTGTACTTTTTTTATTTTACTTTTTCTTGTCTTGTAAAATTTTATTTATTTTCATGTGTTATTGTTTCTTCCCCATGAGATCTGAGCAGTTTTTATTGTCTTTCTCTCTTTAATGAGGAATAATTATGTGTAGAAATGTAGTTTAGTAGAAGTGCTATTAAAATTTCATAAATTGTGATGATTAAAACTCTATGCTTCATTTACTTGTCAATCTGATCAATTGATTTATTAAAATTTATTATAAAACATCAATTGATTTATTAAAATTTATTATAAAACATAGTGACCCAAAATGGGTTATGTTCCAACATAGTAAGAATCACATCTAACTTCATGGATGTGAATGTAGTCCTTGAAGTTAAGTGCAAATGAATAGGGAAATAAGTTTTGATGGGCATAAAATTGAAGATGTTAAGGTGACAAACTAAAATCCATAATTTGGTCCAAATGTTTAGAAACTAAAGTGAGTTGTTAACCCTCAAGTGAGGGGAAGGGAAAACTCTAGAGTGAGAGCTAGTATCTTTCTAGCCTAATGACTGAATTTTTTTTGTAATCGACAAATACAAGAATTTGATGACGCTACCAGAAGATTTAATTTTCAGCAATTGTGTCCAAAGACTTGATCGCAACTTTATAGATGTGTCTGATTTGGTTAAGATGTATAATTATAATATTCAATAATGTTAAAATCAAAATTTTCAACGCAAGTATACATATCGCTCAAGTAATATAGGGCTCTAATGGAGTCCTCGATATTAATCCCACAGGGAGTTGTTTAGAATTACGGACTAAGACTTTAGAAAAGCAAGACTTTAATCACTAACGAAGTTCAATTTGCTTATCTGTCACTAATAGGCAATTGCAATAAAAATATAATTATAATAACGATCACACAGGGAGTAAGATTAGAACTACGAACTAAGATTTTAGAAAAGCAATACTTTAATCACAACAAGTTTAGAACTACGAACTAAGATTTTAGAAAAAGCAATACTTTAATCACAACAACGAAGTTCCTCTCTAATAGGCAATTGAAATAAATAGATAATTTTAATAACTAATAAGTAACTAATGATAGAAAGAGGTTTAATTGTGATATTCAATATATAAGAAAGCATCCTTCTCCTTGTCAATAAATTATAGTGAATGATGATATTCAATATATAAGAAAATATCCTTCTCCTTGTCAAGAAATTATAGTGAATGGATAAAATGAATTAGTTCAATTTATATTGCGCCAAATAGGAGCATACCTATTCTTTACCCTTTGGTCCGGGCATAAAAAACATTGACTAATCATTTGGTCCAGGCATAAAGAACATTGACTAATCCTATGCTTGGTTACTGATTCTGCGGCTAAATATTCTTTACCCTTTGGTCCAAGCATAAAGAACATTGACTAATCCTACACCTTGTCAAGAAATTATAGTGAATGGATAAAGTGAATCAGTTCAAATTATATTGTGCCAAATGATATATAAGAAAGCATCCTTCTCTTTGTCAAGAAATTATAGTGAATGGATAAAATGAATTAGTTCAATTTATATTATTGTCAAGAAATTATAGTGAATGGATAAAATGAATTAGTTCAATTTATATTGTGCCAATAGTTTCTCCCTGTCAAGAAATTATAGTGAATGGATAAAGTGAATTGGTTCAAATTATATTGTGCCAAATAGGCACCTATTCTTTACCCTTTGGTCCTGACATAAAGAACATTGACTAATCCTACGCTTGTTTACTGACTATTCTTTACCCTTTGGTCCAGGCATAAAAAACATTGACTAATCCTACACTTGTTTACTGAATCTGCGTGTTACCCTTTGGTCCAGGCATAAAGAACATTGATTAATCCTACGCTTGTTTACTGAATCTGCATCGGTCCAGGCATAACAAACATTGAACAATCCTATGCTTGGTTACTGATTCTGCAGCTAGGCGAATAAAGTGAATCAGTTCAAATTGTATTGTGCCAAATAGGAGCATACCTATTCTTTACCCTTTAGTCCGGGCATAAAGAACATTGACTAATCCTATGCTTGGTTACTGATTCTGTGGCTAAGCTGGGAGGATACCGGCTCTCACTTCAGAGCTCCCACGTTCCCCTCACCTGAGGGCTAACATCTACACATCAGCACCCAAACGATAGGACCGAATTGGGGATTTTAGTCTGTCACTCTAAAATCTCCAATTCTTCGCCCGATAATAATTTTTCTCTATTTATTTGCACCCAACTTCGAAGGGCTTTGACCTCCCTGAATCTTGGATGTAACNGTGTTTTTATTGCGAAATCGATTTTTTTATAGTTGATGAAAAGGGTTCTTTTTCTCACTACTTTCCTATTGTTATGGGAGTGAAAAGAATGCGCCTCATGTTCCCACCTGTCATAAAGGGCAAGATGTTCTTGTATTAGAATTTGTTTTTGCAAGTCTTACATGTTGATTTCATAGGCCGAATTTTTGGCAATTTATCTTAGGTTGTGCCCTAACCTTCGTCTCTAATCTTTCTTGACAGAGAAAAGGGGTGTAATAAAATCAGCTAGAACCTTACATCTTACATGTTAGACAAAGACAAGAACTATATCTAACAATTTGGTAGCGACAGAACTGAGAAAGAAATAGGAAGTCTGAAATACTTTTTATGGTTACACAACCCGAAGAATTTTTCAAAATGGACCTTTGGGCAAGTGGAAGAATTCTGCACCATGAAATGAGCATTTGGGCCAAAGAAAACTCTTGGATACTCTTATATTTTTGTAATTTCAAATACTGCCTTGGCTTGAGGGATCCTCCCAGATTCTCATTATAATATATCCAAATTTCTGAAGCCTTCTGAGGTCGAAAAAATCTTTGGGAACAGTCCATCAGTCCTGAAAATAATTCTAAGGAGAAAAAGTTTGTTACATTTTCAATGATAATACAACACTATAGCTGTCAGTTAAACAATTGAGAACCTTCTGGAGAGGACATCTTAGTTCAAGAAGGCGGTGGAACTTTCCTTCCTGAATATGCTCCTGCTAATTGAAACCTTTCTGGAGGCTGATAAAGACGCTTTAATGAGCTCATGGTAATTGTTTTTCGAGTCTGGCACTATCGGTGTCTTCCCCACTTAAACTCAAGGTTGTTAGGATTACTATTTTCTTTTCTATTCACCCCTCTAAATCTTAAGAGTAAGATAAAATAAAATTACAAAAAGATTTCAAGAGTAAATAGCCGATACACAGGTAAATTGTGCATGAAAAAAGCAAACTGTGCCAACAATTTCTTTTGGTTAAGCAGCCTAACATGCTTACATCCACTCCCGAGTCCTCTCAAAACTTATATTAATCTCTCATTCACTAACGTAGGGTGAAGAAATCTCTCCTTTATAGGTAAAAGAAAGTCCAAACACTCGTAGTGAGAACCATGCTACTTTTAGAACTATCTACTAGTTAGTTCATGTCCATTTCAAGACATCAGCTCATAGTACAACCTGTTAGGCCAATGTTTTAAAAGTTGGACCGGACCGGCCTGTTCAACCATGAAACGGTGGCTGGTCCAAGCCGGATCACATACAGAATCGTTTATATATTTGGATTGCTTGGAACTACATGAAATGACGGTTCTACCATTCAACCGGCGAACCGGTT
>JXCR01109456.1:25992-44968 GCA_002079205.1 Phalaenopsis hybrid cultivar
TGAAGCAGCCATGGATGATTGATTGGCGTGTACGTTGGTTGGTTTCACTTGTATTGCACTCATGTTCAGATTTTTGTAGGTAATTGATGGGTATTGCCTTTCATTTTGAAATTTTTTTCTTATGGATAGAAACTTTGTATGGATAAATCGCGGATTATATTCTAATTATTGAGAACTAATGTGATTTTTTGCTACTATACCGCCTTTTGCTTTGCATGTTTATCTCATGCAGCTGCTGTATGATCTCAAATGTAGACCTGCACATTTATCAATGAATATGCACAATTGTTTGCTCTTTGTTCACTTTGAGGTTTAAGAATGGCATACTTTTTCAGTAAAATTTTTTAAATTGTGGACTTTAATTTTACCGGCCTACATGTAATTTAGTCATGGGTTATTTTATTTATTATTTTATTGGTACATTATTACATCATTGTAGCATCATTTATTTCACATTTCATTAATTTTTATATTTATTATGTTATATGGTTCAACTTTGGTCGAACCTTGAATTTTTACTTTTTTTTTTTTTCGGTTTGATGTTTGGTCTAGTTCTGCAACCTTTATTTTGGCAAAAATTTTGTCAAGATTCACGAACTTTCCTTAGATCAGATGAGCAAGCTTTACTATATCTAAATACTTAACCTTGAAGATCTATGATTTGTAGAAGAATGAGATGTTGGTGTAGACATTTATTATTCTTTGATTTCCTTTCTTTAGATTAGCTCTATCAAGGTTTGCAATTATATGAACTGCTTTGCCAACTACTATCCACCGTAGTAATGAAACCCTGTTAATAATCATTAGCCTTTATATTTAGAAAAGCCTCGATTAATGCTGATTTTAACTTGAAATTTAAATTACTAGTTGAACTTTTGGTACAATCAATTCAAATTCAAATATATGTTAATTAAATTAATCTTGAAAATCAAATGTATATTACAGTTAGTTTAATTTTTGAATTCTTTAATTAATAAAAATGAGTTCTGTTGATCTATTTGAAAATATAATATATTGCGCATTAGGATACATATCTATAATATGATCAAAGGATTAGTTTTTATTAATTATATATTACTTTAGCTGATTGAATAATTTGAACAAATTTAAGCATGACAGTACAATACATTAATTTTTTACAGTACGTTTAGTTCTAGATTTGTTAGTGAAGCTTATCACATGATTTAATTATATTTTGTTATGGTATGGCTCATATACCATATCGGGACAGACGCTGGATCGAAGCGGAGCAGAGCGGAGCGGNGCATTTTCCCCATTAAACATATTAAGCTTTATTAATTAAAAAATATGCATTGTTTTCTTAAAAGTTATGCATTATTTTGTTTTTGAAAGTAACTTTGCCACATAGACTTTATATAGGGATGAATTTTGGTTTTGCGTTTATACCATCTCTTTGCTCCTAATAAAGTTGTGACGGACTATGGATCTCTTCATTTTTTGCATATATGCTTATGCTGAAGCTGTTTACAGATGATTAAAACTATAATAATTAAGTACTAAACATACTTGTATCGTTCTTCCATGTGTTGCATTAACATCTCTCATTGTTAGGTTTGATAATTAACCTGTGAGTTCTAATGGTATGATATTGTCTTGTGTCTATTGCATGAACTTAGTTTCTGCTTCTATGGTGCACCATAATCCTTATAAAGTGATTCTCTTACCTTGTTGGTTTACTTTTCTTGTATTTTAGGGACTTCAACCTTATCATTCTATAAATTGGGTTTAGTTATATTACTCTTTCTTTCGTATTATTATATGACATTTTTGAGCCTAGATTTGTCCTTGAATCACACCCAACTAGTAGAGCATAAACTAAAGAGAGAGGAAGAGAGAGTGCTTTTGAGGAACTAGAAGAACAGATGAGAGGGAGAGAGAGAGATTGGAAAGGAAACACTTGAATTAAAGATCTTTATAGAATGTATTTTTTCAGCACCACCTATTACATTTAATTTTCCTTATTTGTAATGGCCAAGATACTGATCAAATGATGCTTTTGGGCCAATACTATCATAGATTTCAAGACTTAGCTATTTCATATTCCGAAAGTAAAATTTCGATTGAATCGTTGGGATGTGGAGGAGACATCTGACTTTATATAATAGCCTTCCAGTCATTTGGCTTCCCATATTCGACTTTGGTTACCTATCGTTGAATGCCCACTTTCCACTAATCTGTTTCCAAACACTTTGATTTGATCACTTGGCTTTAGGCACTCTACTTCGGTCACTCTGCCTCGGGCTTTCAGTCTTGGTCACTCGACCTCAGACGCTCAATCTTGGTCACTCAGCCTCAGGCACTCGACCTTGATCACTCAGCCTCAGGCACTCGACCTTGATCACTCAGCCTCAGGCACTCGACCTTAGCTTGCTTCTCCCGGGCGATCTCTAATGAGTGGTGAGATTGAAGCCATTAAATTCATAATAACATGAACCATCAGATTAATGGTTATTTGTATAGTTACTTAATGACTATATATATTTAGTTCCTTAACTCTCTTCTATCTTAGGAAGCTACGTTGTAATAAGAAAGAGAATTAAAATTTCAATAATTAATAATGAAAAAAGAAATAAATACTCATAATGAAACTACTTNTAATAAGAAAAAACAAACAAATTAGAAATTATTATCAGCACAAATATAAAGAATATTCAAACAGTTCCTTTTAATCAAACGAGAGAGTTCCAACGGAAACATAGTAGAAAAGTTAAACTCTTGAGAATTCAAACATCTTCTCGTAGCCCAAAAGCCGCCGTGCATGCACATGATCGATTCAAACAAAAATTATGCCCATACATTCGGATATGCCATCAAGAAAACAAATGAAAAAGTTTGACAACCATAGCACGACAAGCTTCCCGCTGTATTAGTCAACATTGAGAAAAATGTAAATGTAAATGGTATTTAAAAAAGAAATAGAAACAAACAAAATAAGAAAAGGCTGAACAAATATAAATAAATAGAAACAAGCAAAAGCCGGATAATTTTGCTCAAATGTGCTGAACAGGACGAATTGTCGGTAGATACAAATAGGGGTGTAAACGAACCGAACACGAACGAACAAAGCTTGTGTTCGTGTTCGGTTCGTTAAAAATTTANGTATCTAGGGGTGTAAACGAACCGAACACGAACGAACAAAGCTTGTGTTCGTGTTCGGTTCGTTAAAAATTTAGTTTGTTTGAAATAAGCTCGTGTTCGTTTCTTAACGAACGAGCCGAACACGAACCGAACACGAGNCTATGCTACAATAAGAAAGAGAATTAAAATTTCAATAATTAATAATGAAAAAAGAAATAAAAACTCATAATGAAACTACTTTGTTGAATTCTGAACTATTGGCATATAAATAGAGCGATGAGCCTTCTTTGAATCTCATTTGATTGAACTCTCATCCTTCTTTGTGATTTGACTTGTTCCTCTTTTGCGATGATGGATCTCACCCAGTTACAAACTGATCTGACGACCAATGTTCTTCGTGGTAGGTTTAGCAACCTTTGCGAGGGGATCATAAGAAATAAAAACTTTTAGGTAAGAAAAGAATCGGCTCGACCTTCGATCGGGAAGGCTATTCTTGGGCTGTTAGGGGGATACAACTATATCTTTCGAGCCGATTGACTTTGCTACTCGCCCATGTGTTGAAACGCCGAAGGCAGGTCAAATTCTTGATACACCTCATTTTGAACCGGCGGTGTCCGTGGCAGTCGAAAATACATCCAAGCCCACCTTCTCCAAACTTTTTGATCGAATGGACACAATGGGTGAGTGTTTTTATAGCAAAATCAATTTTTTTTATAGTTGATGAAAAGGTTTCTTTTTCTCACTACTTTCCTGATTGTTATGGGAGTGAAAAGAATGCGCCTCATGCTACCACCTGTCATAAAGAGCAAGATGTTCTTGTATTAGAATTTGTTTTTGCAAGTTTTACATGTTGCTTTCATAGGCCGGATTTTTGGCAATTTGTCTCGGGTTGTACCCTAACCTTCGCCTCTAATATTTCTTGACAGAGAAAAATGGTGTAATAAAATCAGCTAGAACCTTACATCTTACATGTTAGAAAAAGACAAGTACTATATATAACAATTTGGTAGCGACATAACTCAGAAAGAAATAGGAAGTTTGAAATACTTTTTATGATTACACAACCCGAAGAATTTTTCACAATGGACCTTTGGGCAAGTGGAAGAATTCTGCACCATGAAATGAGCATTTGGGCCAAAGAAAACTCTTGGATACTCTTATATTTTTGTAATTTCAAGTACCGCCTTGGCTTGAGGGATCCTCCCAGATTCTCATTATAATATATCCAAGTTTCTGAAGCCTTCTGAGGTCGAAAAAATCTTTGGGAACAGTCCAGCAGTCCTGAAAATAATTCTAAGGAGAAAAAATTTGTTACATTTTCAATTATAATACAACACTATAGTTGTCAGTTAAACAATTGAGAACCTTCTGGAGAGGACATCTTGGTTCAGAAGGCGGTGGAACTTTCTTGCCTGAATATGCTCCTGCTAATTGAAACCTTTCTGGAGGCTGATAAAGACGCTTGAATGAGCTCAAAGGTGTTGGGATGGTAATTGTTTTTCCAGTCTGGCTCTATCGGTGTCTTCCCCACTTAAACTCAAGGTTGTTTGGATTACTATTTTCTTTTCTATTCACCCCTCTAAATCTTAAGAGTATGATAAAATAAAATTACAAAAAGATTTCAAGAGTAAATAGCCGATACACAGGTAAATTGTGCATGAAAAAAGCAAATAGTGCCAACAATTTCTTTTGGTTAAGCAGCCTAACATGCTTACATCCACTCCCGAGTCCTCTCAAAACTTATATTAATATCTCATTCACTAACATAGGGTGAAGAAATCTCTCTTTTATAGGTAAAAGAAAGTCCAAACACTCGTAGTGAGAACCATGCTACTTTTAGCACATCTACTAGTTAATGTCCATTTCAAGACATCAGCTCATAGTACAACCGTTAAGCCAATGTTTTAAAAGTTGAACCGAACCGGCCTGTTCAACCATGAAACGGTGGTTGGTCCAAACCGGATCACATAAAGAATCGTTTATATATTTGGATTGCTTGGAACTACATGAAATGACGGTTCTACCATTCAACCGGCGAACCGGTTGCGGTTTGCGAGAACCACTCAATTGCATGTGAGGCGTGATCCAAGGGCTAATATTTTAACAAGGGATAAGCAGTAAATGAGTAGATCTCGCAAATCTAAATCCCTAATATTTGCTCCAAGAGGCAAGCTCCAACTCTTCCGCTTCCTGCTTCCTTTTTCCTTGCTTGAGTGAGACTTCCTGTTCTCAGCCATTTGCCGCTGTTCAGGCCACTCACCATATTTGTTGCCNTAACAAGGGATAAGCAGTAAACGAGTAGATCCCGCAAATCTAAATCTCTAATATTTCCTCCAAGAGGCAAGTTCCAACTCTTCCCCTTCCTGCTTCCTGCTTCCTTGCTTGAGTGAGACTTCCTGTTCTCAGCCATTTGCCGCTGTTCAGGCCACTCACCATATTTGTTGCCGCTTGCCTCCTACCTATCAATATTTTTTATTTCTGCATTTTTCCCCTTTTGTGGTGTTATATGTAAATTCACCGTCAATTTGCCCGCACCACGTCTCCTTTTGGTCCTTTCTTTGTTTCCAAGTAGCTGTCTAAATTAAGTTATGAAGCAGCCATGGATGATTGATTGGCGTGTACGGTGGTTGGGTTCACTTGTATTGCACTCATGTTCAGATTTTTGTAGGTAATTGATGGGTATTGCCTTTCATTTTGAATTTTTTTTCTTATGGATAGAAACTTTGTATGGATAAATCGGGGATTATATTCTAATTATTGAGAACTAATGTGGTTTTTTGCTACTATACCGCCTTTTTCTTTGCATGTTTATCTCATGCAGTTGCTATATGACCTCAAATGTAGACCTGCAAATTTATCAATGAATATGCACAATTGTATGCTCTTTGTTCACTTTGAGGTTTAAGAATGANGCTTTGCATGTTTATCTCATGCAGTTGCTGTATGACCTCAAGTGTAGACCTGCAAATTTATCAATGAATATGCACAATTGTATGCTCTTTGTTCACTTTGAGGTTTAAGAATGGCATATTTTTCAGTAAAATTTTTTAAATTGTGGACTTTAATTTTACCGGCCTACATGTAATTTAGTCGTGGGTTATTTTATTTATTATTTTATTGTTACATTATTATATCATTATAGCATCATTTATTTCACATTTCATTAATTTTTATATTTATTATGTTATATGGTTCAACTTTGGTCGAACCTTGAACTTTTACTCTTTTTTTTTTCGGTTTGATGTTTGGTCCAATACTGCAACCTTTATTTTGGCAAAAATTTTGTCAAGATTCACGAACTTTCCTTAGATCAGATGAACAAGCTTTANACATACTTTTTCAGTAAAATTTTTTAAATTGTGGAGTTTAATTTTACTGGCCTACATGTAATTTAAGGTCTGTTTGGGGCAGCTGCAACTTATTTAATAATTTGCTGATAAGTTGATTAAAAATAATCTGCTGATAAGCTAGGTGTGTAGCTATTAAAAATTTTTATTTTTTTGGAAAAGCTAGACCACAGCCAGAAAGTTGTCACCGCGCCTAGACATGTGCGGTATAAAAACACTGTTTTCAGCGTTTTGAAAATGTATAAGCTGCCAAAACGTAGTTTACCCAAACAGGCCAGATGCGTTTTTAAAACGCCACCACACCAAATAAGCTACCTCAAACAGACCCTTAGTCGTGGGTTATTTTATTGATTATTTTATTGTTACATTATTACATCATTATAGCATCATTTATTTCACATTTCATTATTTTTTATATTTATTATGTTATATGGTTCAACTTTGGTGGAACCTTGAACTTTTACTTTTTTGTTTCGGTTTGATGTTTGGTCCAGTTCTGCAACCTTTATTTTGGCAAAAATTTTGTCAAGATTCACGAACTTTCCTTAGATCAGATGAATAAGCTTTACTATATCTAAATACTTAACCTTGAAGATCTATGATTTGTAGAAGAATGATGTGTGGGTGTAGACATTTATTATTCTTTGATTTCCTTTCTTTAGATTAGCTCTATCAAGGTTTGCAATTATATGAACTGCTTTGCCAACTACTATCCACCGTAGTAATGAAACCCTGTTAATAATCATTAGCCTTTATATTTTGAAAAGCCTCGATTAATGCTGAGTTAAAAATATATGTTAATTAAATTAATCTTGAAAATCCAATGTATATTACAGTTCGTTTAATTTTTGAATTCTTTAATTAATAAAAATGAGTTCTGTTGATCTATTTCAAAATATAATATATTGCACATTAGGATACATATCTATAATATGATCAAAGGATCAGTTTTTATTAATTATATATTACTTTAGCTGATTGAATAATTTGAACAAATTTAAGCATGACTGTACAATACCTTAATTTTTGACAGTACGTTTAGTTCTAGATTTGTTAGTGAAGCTTATCACATGATTTAATTATATTTTATTTTTAATTACGAGTGTGTGCTGATAATGCATAACTCAAAATGTATATAAAAAATTGTGCTTCAAAATTTAATCTTGTGATGGCGGATGGATTCACTCAATTTAATTGGGCCATGAGTTACGATTGGTTTATACTAATTTTATTTTATAGTTTTAAGCTTGTTTTTAAATAATTTTGTTTCTACACTGCATTTATTAAAATTTTAGCATACACCAAATTATATATATGATTGTCAAATTTATGATTAGACAATTACGCTCATGGGATTGATGAAATTTAAATTTATCATTTTGCATATTCTTATGCTAATTAAGTATTGTCACTTTTACTATTACATTGTGTATCATTTATTTCTTAATATGAATGCTTGAATATATACTTAATTATGGAATGGAAACATAGATTAGTCTCCCACTTTTTATATTTTAATGTCAACTAAGGGACCAAGTTGTAGCTCTATGTTGTTTTAGTTCTATTATTTTCTAACAATATAAATTCTTCTGAGGTATCAATGTCTATCACACCCCGCTTCATTTATGGTGCTCAACCTGCACTTAGGATGGACCATATTGTAATGTAATGCGACTAAGAGTGAAACATTTAATATCATTTAAGAATCATTGTCATACATTATATTATAATTTAATATCATTTAAGAATCATTGTCATACATTATATTAATTATAATTTCTTTTAACTAATAATATCATTAACATATGGACCCAGATTTTAACTCTCAGAATTCCTCTTTGCAGTCATTATTCCACTGAGATTGCTTGACACTTCTCAATTTTTTAAAGAATGCCAACCGCTTCTCACCCATTCTTGATATGAATTATAGCTTATACTGGCTATGCAATCAGTTAGCTTTTGTAATTTTTTGATGTTCCCCTGTGACTCAACTTTGTCCAAGTTTATTTTGATGCTTGGAGCTTCATGTTAAATTTTTTTAGGGTATTGAAAGGTTCTTTTTTAATTGGAGCGCGTTATTGTTATTGGGTGTTTTTTCACTTTTTATAAGCAGATTATCGTCTTCAAATTTATCATTCCTCTTCATTTTATCTTTGAACATAAGATCAATCTTTTGCTGATAAGTTGCCTTTGCATTCTTCCAGCTCAAAGGGCATACGTTGTAACAATTTAGTCCATCTTCAATCTGAAAATTTTCTTTTGGATGATTATAGGATCCATCTTCTTTTTGTTAATGATAGCTTAAAAAGGTATCTAAGAAGCTCATTATAGTATAGCCAATTACAGATTTGACCCGAGGCATTAATTTACATTAATGGGCAACTATTTTTAGGACATGGTGTTAGGTTTAAGTTGTTAAATTAACAAACTTGTGCCCACTACCGTTCGACTTATGTATCTTCATAATTATTAATATCTACTGTAAATATTTGAACTCTCTTATGAATTTGGCTTCAAGTAGTGTTTGAACTTGTAGATTGGTAGCCAAATTGTTGTGATAGCTAAGTTTAATTTTATGTTTGATTGACGTTAGTTTCTTATATACATTCAATCTATGTCAGATGACATTAATATCAATTTCTTACATCTTGATTGTTTAATAAGCAAATACATCGATATTTTCTTTTAGAGTTGACCTCAACTGACTCCTATACTCATCAACAAAGGACAAGCAAACTCTAGAAGTACGACTCGAGTCATCCAAGGCAAGTACTTTCTTAATCTCTTCAGGGCTTTTCAAGCCTAAACTTGGAACTCTTAAGTCCAATACATTGTCCTATTCTTTATGATTTTCATGTAACACATCCTTGATTGATGCAAGTCACTATTCATTGTTATCACTTGTCCCTCAATTGGAACTTATTTTAACATTGTAGGTAGAGATGACTATATGGAAGCTGATGAATGGTTGTTCGAATATGCCTTTATAGGTTGCTAAGGTATTAACTATAATGAAGTCAACTATGGCTATGAATTATATCGGTCTCATTCACAGGCTCTTGTCTCTCCTCTCTAAAGAACCTATATAAGGGTCCTATGTCTGTGATAGACATGTTCTCTTGATGTTTATCTTCTCAAAGATGCTTTCAAATGGAACAATGATGAAATGCCCCTTATTGATTAATTTGTTGTTGATTTGATAATTTGAAATCAATGTTATGACCACTATAATGTTACTATAAGGATTATTGTTAAAAGTGGTCTATCAACCTCTATAGTTGATGCTTGGGTAGTGATTGCTAAGTTTGCCTCTCCCGACCCAAGTTGCTAAAAATTGTCAACAAATTGCTTCTTTTGCTCTGATCAGGAAGAATTCTATGACTTTAGTTTTGTGAATCACTCTCGTGGGAATTGGTTCATTTCTATCTTCTACCATGAGCTTCTCTAAGCTTACAGTTATTCAATTACGTCTTTTATGTGAAAAAATATTTATTGTCGTGACCGAGGGCTTGCTGGAGGGCATAGTATTTTTGTCATATCCATCAAGTGAGGGATGTCCTTGCCTAAATAATTGTTATTCTAAATATCCTTGACTATATATTTGGTCATTGATGCTTGTAGCTAAGTGATTTTAAGGATTCGATGGGTATGTTGAGGTAAAGGAGGTGTCTCCCTTATCCATCTTTTGTTGCGTCAAACATGGTGAGTTTGCCTTGATTGGTGATGAGGTTTTGTGAGAGAATAAGATAGTGGTTGAGGACGAGGTCAGATGGCCTCTTCTAATTCTAAATCTTTGTCTGATTTTGTCGTTCTCGTCGAAATTGTCTCATCTTCCTCTCTCAGTCAAGGCCTTTTAGTTTGCTCGAAAGTGATTCATTCATCTTGTTGTTATAATCTTTGGTTTTGTTATGACTCTTGGTAAGTTCGAGCAACTCAACCAATGTTCTCCTCTACTGCAGGTTGTCGTGTAGTGTAAAGGTTATTCATGAAGGCCTTGAGTAAGAGCAGCTTCAACCATACTTGGCTCTGAAGCTTTGACTTCAAGCATCCTTCTTTGAAATCTCATCATGAAAATTTTATTGACTTGTTAGGCTCTTTGCACATCTTGCAATGCCTATGGGTTTTGGGTTTATTGGGTGTGTTGGCGAAGTGAGTAATTACTAATTTTTTTAAACTAAATAAATTATGTGACCATCTCGAGTGGCAAGCAGAAAGATCATTTAAGGGCTAACTCCTTAAAGATTATAAAAAATAATCATATCAGTGATGTCAATCAATGAGATCGTATATTAAAAATTTATAACATGATCGACTGGATCAGGCTGACCTTAATATGTGTCATAGTGTGGGATTTTGAATTTAGTTGGTTGCTTAGCTTCTAGAATCTCTTCAGAAAAAAACATTCATCAACTGAGAACGCCTTTTTTCTACTTTCCCTTCTATTTGGCCAGGCTTTGGGGACGAGTAATCTAATTTGGAGTTCGAATAATATGTTTCATCAAGAGATAGTAGTGCTCCTCCAAAATGTTTCCTCTTGGCTACCAAGCCAGTAGATACTTTAGGCATTTGTCCCATGGATGCATTTCTTAGGATTTATGCCCCATTTGGGGAGTGGCTTAACGGTTAAGGTGCGACCCGAGGCTTGTCGAGCATGCATTTGATAAAAGCTGTGCATCCACTTAATTGGATAATTTGGAGGAAATGCGGGTTGCGGGTTGCAACCCCATTGCTGTCCTTCCAACACTCCATCGGTAGTTTCCCTGCCATCTGCCGCCTCCCTCCCAGCAAGCCGCAGACCTCCCACGGGCCTTTACCACCTATCTAGACTCCCTTCTCGCCGAGCTTGTTGTGTTTTTGTTTGCTGAGGCTTTATCTATGATGTCTGTTATATGCTTTGACTTATTGTATTTCTTTCTTTTGAGTCGATGTTGTAACTGTGATTAAGTCATTAGTAAAATGGTGTCTTGTGTCGTGATTTGGGTTAATCTTTGGTATCATTTGATAGCAGAGCTAGTTCAACCCTAGTCTTATCATAGTGTTCCTAGCATCCGCCCCTACTCAACCCACCACACCAATTTTTTTCTCCTTTTTTTATTTATATTTTCTCTTTATTCTTTGTTCCTTCTTCTTTTTTCTTCCACAGATCTCAATCAATCAAAGATACCGCCAAGGAGAACTATGCTCAAGCCTACTTAGGGGAAATACTGTTAGAGATCCGCCGATTTCAGTGGTGGATTGTGGACATTGAAGATGAATTCGAATGAATGTTGCCCTCAACCATGATCGGGAGCATCGAAACAGAAAACATAAAGATATGAAGATAAATTGGGAAACACAACGTCGGTTCCTACGAACATACTATCGCCAAAAGTTGCAGATTCGAGTGTCCAAAGTGGATAGACTACAACTCCAAGTGAACTTTGTTACCATATGAGGATACTAATTTGCAAGTCTGTTCTAGTAGAAAATGTTACAAGCGCCACGAATTTGAACATGTTGAAGCAGAATGTATAACTAGGGAGTGATCTACTTCACCTAGCATGGCGTCATCGAAAAATTAGGTAGACACCACAGACACTGAAGAGCAGATTGGTTTTACTGCGCATGATGTTGTTGAAAAATTGGATAGTGACAGTTGATGTGGGAGAAGTTAAAGACTTATGGGAAGATTCTGTTGCAGCTAGCGAGGAAGAGACACAACCAGTTCCAGTGGATTCCGAAATTGAGATTCCAGTTAAGGTAATAGTAGCCGTTCTAGAAGGTAGTGACATCGTTTTAATGAGGGTTCAAGTAGAGTATGAAACTGTGGTACCTAAAGATACCGTTTCACAGGCGTTGATAGAAGCTATGGCTGGACCGACCTTGGCTGTCCAGAAGGATCACGAGCTTGAGGAGCCGACATCAGATACAATACCACAATAGATATGAGAAATACTATTTTTTTCATATGGTTAGACCTTTTCTTGAGTTATTCCTATGAGGGAAGGTCCAATATGCTCGAAGAGGAGTCATTTTGTGCAATGTCGAGAATATCACGTGAAGTTACTCAGATGCTATTTTTCGTTTTGAATGGTACCCCTTGTCAGATGTCGAAACAAAAATGAATCCCAACTTTAATGGGGATAAAAATTCTCCACTGGGATCCAGATCCTATTTGTTGGGTGGAGCTCTCTCTCAAGGGGTGCCAGTGAGAGTGGCATAGCCTTCCATAAATTTCATCCCAAAATCGAGGTCTCCTTACATACCTGTCGCTCAACCACCACACGCTATGCACGAGAAGTGGAAGCAGATGATTTTAAATGTAAGGGCTTGAGAGTTGTTTATGGGAACTCTCCTCTATATGTAGCTACCGCTCAAGATGTACCAAAGAGGATGGCTACCTATTCTACCAGAATGTGTTGTGGAATGACTATACTGACATGATCGACCTACCAGAGAACTTACTGTCGCACCGTGAGGATCCAAAAGCTACGATGAATGATGTCGAAGCTTCCCCAACGACCGCTAGTTGTTTCTGCAGCCTCCCTGTGGGCTATCGCAGCCCCTACTGCTCATCCAACCCACTGTTCTATATGTCTTAACCCCATTGTTGTCCTTCCAACACCTCATCGGCAGCTATCCCGCCATCTCGCCATCTGCTGCCTCCCCCCCAGTAAGCCGCAGACCTACTTCAAGCCTTTCCCAGCACCTACCACCACTCTAAACACCCTCCTCGCCGAGCTTATTTTGTTTTCATTTGTTGAGTCTTTATCTATTATGTTTTGTTTTATGCTTTGACTTACACATTATATTTCTTTCTTTTCTTTCTTTTGTGTCATCATTGTAACCATTTTTAAGTCATTAGTAAAATGGTGTATTGCGTCGTGGTTTGGGTTAAACTCCTGTATTTGGTGGTGTGCAATTTGTGTAGATAGTAGTGGTGATATTATGACATTGCTATTTTTCTTTGAGTTGTAAATATTTCTTTTGACAAATTTTTTTTTTTATTAGTTTTTTCATGTTAGTAATACAATAGCTAAGATTAAAGAGGTCGGTTCTTTCGCTATGTGGGATAAATATATGAAAATAATATTTTGTGATGTTTGTCTTGAGGAGGTCGAATTAGGAAATAAACTAACAACCTTTTTTTTGACAAGGAGGGCTGACATAATTTTATTAAAAAGTTATAGGAAAGTACAGACAGGGACTATGATGAGATGCAATTAAAAAATAAATGAGATCAACTAAAAAAGTATTGAAAAACTTAGAATGAATTGAAATGAGGATCCACGAGCTTAGGTTGGGATCCAATAAGACAAATAATTGATGTTTCAGAGGAATGATGGACAGAGAGATTGGAGGTGAGCATTTATGGAACGTCTATTATCATTATCAAACTTACAATTTTTTTCAGATGCATCAATATATCCTATGAATTTATAGGTGGTGGCAAATGCGAAAAAAATTAAATACAGTGGCACCGAGCCTGAGTTGGAAGAGAAGTTAGGCCGCATGTTTGGTGGTGTCGTGACAATGGACAATAATGCATGTGCTCCTAGTGATGTAGGGTTTGGTGACATTGCTTAAAACTTGGATGCTTAACAAACAGGTGATTCTAATGAAGACCCTAGCACGAACCTTTATAAAGTTGACTCTGTCAGCCGATAAAAGCATTCTAGAGTTGAAGGAAAAAAAAGAGGGTGCTGCTTTCATTATAAGTCAGATTTTACAATTGTTGATTTCATGCACCAATGACCTTGACCCATCACAAGCGACATCCATTCAACAGGTTATGCGAATTCTGGAGGCAACTCCAAAAACTTATGATATGTTGTATTTGTTCTCTATGAAGTTGCTTGAAGACCCGATCCAGATAGTTTTTCATAGATTTACCACTGTTCATAGGGGATATTATTTATATTATTTTCATGAGAACAGAGGCACTTAAGGGATGCTTGAATTTCATTTTATTCTAGGACATTTTATATTTGCTTTTGGATGGGCCGTTGTTCATGTTGCTTTGGATTTTTTATTTTTTCATTGAGATGTTGTTCATGCTTACTTGCATTTTTATTTTTCATTGTTATGTTTTGTATTTGCTTTTACAATTTTATTTGCACGTGTTTTTTCATGAAGCTAAATCAATGATTCTTATGTGTTAGCTACATGGATGTAAATAGAGAAAGACAAGAAGAATTGCATCTGCAATGTGTTTGTGTATGAGTCTTATAAATCATATATAGTGCACTTTCTTTGCATGACATCCTCTTATATTGGTGACAAGTGGGTTGGGGAGTTGTTTGCGAGCCACTCAATAAGATTCAATAATATGCTTCGTATGACATAACCCGTATTTATCAATTTCTTAGAAAAACTACATGGAAATCATAGACTTCATCGCCCTTTCAGAATGACTTAGCGAGGAGTGTTAGCAATAACCCTCTACATATTATCACATAATGAATCAATGAGAGGAGCCATGGAGCTATCCTTGCACTCATCTGAAATAAACTTTAGGTATTTTTCATTTGGCTTGAATGAACTAATCAGTTTTTCATCACAAGACATCAAACCAACTGACCCAAAATTCAAAAAGCCTCCCATAGAGATTTGGCATGAAACATGTTATATGCCATATTTTTAGTTAATCTTTAAGCTATACATAATGAATGTTGTTTGATCTTATTAATTTGAGCTTTTGAGGCTTTCATATAAATTTTGGTGCTTTCTATTATGCTCAACGTAAACCTCGTTTTGCCAATATTGGTTGATTTTATTCAAGAACGTGTAAATGCTGGAAATCATGTAAATCGAATCATTTTTTTTTTAGACTGAATAATATATTTCTTTCGTACATTACACTTGTTTTGCAGCCCACAACTTGTATTATTGAAATGTCAAACAATGCAAAATCAAATATAAAAATCGAAGCATGACCGAACATTTCGTCATTCATCACAGCATGAATGCTGTGCATTTGGATTCTGCTATTCAAAAAAATAGTTTATTTATTTATTTTTATTTATTTTTTATTGTTCTGGTGCCTTACAGATACCGGGACTAGTTGCTCAAAATCTATACAAATGCGTCTCTGATTATTTGTATTATATTTTAGTGTTCTCTACCATATCAAATGTCGGAAATAGCTACAGGTTTTTTGAACCTATCAGAATATTACAATTATGATGAAGACACGAAGTTTCCACCGTTAAAATTCTCTTTTGCCGTTTTATCTGACAAATTTTCTCATTTTATGCAGGGAGCAATCATGGGACCTTTGTTGTTGACGGTCATAATTGCCGTAAAAAATCTCTATGTTGAATTTGTTCTTGGATCTTCGAAGGAGCGCAATAGATGACTCTCTTGGTGGTATAAGAAGCTGTTAATAGAAGGCGGCCTTGTGTTTTAAAGCTTTTGTTTATAGGTGTAGATATTTAAATTAGCTGACATTCTAATTTCAACTTCGTTGCTCGAGTGCTTTAAATTTTGAGAGATGTCTACAAGAAGAACATCTTACTAAAGATAATATTTTAATTAAATTATTTTCAATTTTAACTCTGGATTTATCTTTTTGGCAACCTTTGCTAGATAAATGGTATGGAAATCTGCTAATTTGTGGCAAAGCAGGCACGAAAAAAAATCATGTTTAACTCTATGGTATTTGAGAATTGAATGAAAGGAATGAATAACTTTTTTGAGAAGTTATTCATACTGCATAGAGTCTAAATCGTACATAAGTTTATGTATTTAAAGTTTTTTTTTAACAATGCTTGGTGATGCCTCTTCGAATTATTGAATCCTTAGGATGGGCCGTGGATGACAACCCCGTCAAAACATACTACAGTCTTTCACCCAAACATGCACACACTTAGATGCTATGATTAAGACATTATATGTTAGATGGTATGCTATGCCAGGACTAGGTACTTGGCAATCTTTTCGATGTACTGGCTATAGTTTTCTGCTGGCTTAGTCAGACATCATTTGTGTCCTGTTTTGTGTTTACTGGGGTGTGAAATGTGCGCATTAGTAGGTGAGGGTTAGTTTTATTGCAGAGTGCAGTGTCCAATAAGGAGGAATTGTAATGATATACACTAACATATTTTCTGCAGGTGATGTTAAGCTCTCCTCTCACTATGCATGCCTCACTACTTTGCATGCTTATAACCTGTGTTGTTCCCACTATTTTGCAGGTCAAGTTTTTTTTTTCTAGATTTTACCATGTACTTTTTAGAGTATTTAGGTAGACTATGTGTTTAAAAAGAAGGTACGAGCATGAGTTTTGAAATGCCTAGAATTAGGACTAGGCTTGTATAAGGCGGCACATAGCCGCCTTTTTCTCTTTTCTGGGATATGTTGATGACTTAGCGACACTAGCCTTTTATTTATTATATTTGATGTGCTTTTACTTTTTACAGTGTGATTGACATAGCTTCGTCATTATTTCTTGTGGATTGTCTGAACTCTTTGCAAATATAACTTAGGCTATATAAGGACATAATATTCTAAACTTTCTACAAAAATCCTAATAAAGTATGAATACTAATCAAAATTTCAGATTAAAACATTTCAAGATTTTCAATATCTATATTTACTTTTTTGTATGGCCTTCAAGCTAGATTATAAACGTAGTGCATAGCATGACCATAACTCAAGTTATATCTAATAGGGTCTTCACATTATGACTGATTAGCTCACTGCATCATTCTACATGTCCTGGGGAGAAGCCCCGTGCTCCTTCAACCCGACTAACCCAACATAGATTTATATTTAGGCAATTGTCTAACATGCCTAATGTGTAAGAGGCTTATCTGACCCAGACAGTGAATAAGTCCTTTGTGAGAGCATTACAACTTTGTAGCCACTCTCATTCTTTCTACTTTAGTGGCTTCCTCGCCACTTAGGCATATATAAGTTTCACCTCTACTCTTCCTACTTACATTGGGTCATAGAATTTATAGTTTCCTTCTGCTAAATTTAGGGCTAACGAGGTCCTCTTTGAAGACGTAATTCACAGATTGTTGACAAGGGATCTCTGATTGTGTTGGGTAGACTGCCTTCATGACCAGGTAGACATGGAGTCCTAAATGCTTGGAATGACGGATCCATGGTATCCAGACCCAGTTATCTTTACCCAATTAGGATTAGTTTATCCTTTCATTATTATATCCCTTTTAAGCTTTATTGCTCTCTTTGACGCTTTGTTGATGCCATCTCATAAGGCTTGATTGCAGATAAGCCACCACCCACTTGGGATACACTAATTCACTCTTTACCCTTTTGATTTGGTTTGGCCTTAGAAGCATAGTGTGGACCATGTGGTCGACCTAATTGTTCCATGAGCTCCATGTGCTGACTAGCCGAGATCCATTTGGGATGTGAGAGATTCACTCTCTGCCCTGTGGCTTAGCGAGGGCTTTGAAAGCATCTTAATGTTCTTTTGGAATAACCATCATTTGGGACACCCTCTCACAAATTATTACTTACATGTAAGCATGTTTGCTTTAATCGAGAGTACTATTGGGCATCTTCAAGATGTAATTAACCAAATTGATACGTTCCTTTGGGAGTTGCTCTTGAACCTAGAACAAACACAACTTCGGTTCTTTGGTTACTTGGGTAGCTTATGCAGGTATTCTTTTATTAATGATTGGTTCAAGGTGTCTCCATTCGATCCTGTTTGGATGAATACTCTTGACTTATTGCACGAGGTTTTCTCCACATAAGCTCTCCTGGTTCTTTTTAAAATTTTTCTGCCTAGTCTCCATCTTAAATTTTTCCTTTTTTATCTCTCCTCTTTTCAGAATTGTTCTAACGATTCAAGTAAGAGGGCTCTTTGGAAAATGGAATCTTAAGATATTAACTAAACAGGCTGGTGACTCCAATTTGTATAAAAATAATTTAAACAATATATATTAGATGTGGAACCAACTTTTGATTAGTCACTACTCCTTAAGCTTCTTCTCCCTATTCTTCACATACTATACTTCAATTTTCTTTTCTTTTTTTTTTTCTTTTTTTTTCATTTTCATATTCTTCTTCTTCATCTTTTTCTTTTTAGATGAGGATTACTATATCTAGATAGGCTTTTAATGGTTTTGAATTTCACTCTTCCTTTCTTAAAACAATGGGTTGATATATATCCTTTACTTAAAAATATAATAATAGTTTTGAAAATTATTTTTAATAAAAGAAATTTAAGTATTGAAAATAAAAGTCTAATTCTTCAACATTTTTCAAAAATACAACTTTCCTACAAAGCATAGTTACAGAATATTTATCATTTCTACACAAAAAATTTTAACTTTTTAAGTTTTTCTTCATCACTATAGGTTTCAACTACATTTCTTTACTCTATTCTATATTTAAAACTTTACTTTCCTAGTACAAATTCACACACATAATCATTTTTTTTTTCAAATCAACATAAAATTTATTTGTAGCACATTTGAGAACAAATAAAATTCAAGTTTTGGAAATTGTTTTTCATCCTCCCAAACTTAAATTTTTAAGAAGATAAAACATTTTAGTATAATATATATATATATATA
>JXCR01109462.1:0-16352 GCA_002079205.1 Phalaenopsis hybrid cultivar
TGGACCTTCCTTTCACAAAAGCAGTTTGGTTGGGTTTAATTATAGAGTCCAAGTGAGGTTGTTGCCTGTTCACAATGATTTTACTGATGGTTTTACTGATGACAGTTGTCAAACAGATTGGTCTAAAATGATTTCAAGTTTTCTGTATTTCAGATTTAGGGATCAGTACAGTGGTGGAGGAGCAAAAGTACTTTGGAAGATTGTTGCCTTTGAAGAAGCTTGTGACAACAGCGATAACATCAGTCTTAATAATTTTCCAGGACTTCTTGTAGAATTCAGCAGTGAATCCATCAGCGCCAGCAGATTTGCTACTATCAATGGAATTGATTGCATTCCATATTTCCTTTTCAGTGAGGATGTCAGTCAGCTTGAGTCCAGCAGTGTAGTTCAGTTCTGCCATGAAGTGTTCCTTCTCAATGTGGGGTCTGAAGTTATGTTCCTGGTTGAGTAATTCTTTGTAATAGCATATAGCATCATTTGCTATTTCATTATTTTTATGTAACCACTGGCCATTGGTATTCTGTATAGCATGGATGGTATTGCATTTTCTTTTATATTTGATGTAGGCATGAAAGAATCTAGTATTTTTATCCCCATCAGTGAAATATTCATGGCTGCCTTCTGTTTAAGAAAATTTTCTTGGTAATCAATGGCACTGAGGAGGTTATTCTGAGCAATCAGCAGCTTTTTCTCCTCCTCAATACCAAGCTGCCCCCCCTTCTCCAAAGCTTTGACTTCATCTTCAACCTTCTGAACTGTGGCATGGACAGTTCTAAAAGTGTTCCAGCTCCAACCTTTGAGGGCTTTAGCAATCATGAGAGACCCCTTTCCATAGGTCAGCAATGTAGTTATTATAAGAAGGATGAGCAGCCCACATGTTGAGATATCTAAAGGGGAGGGGGAGCTATAGTTATCAGTTGAGGTGATGCTTATAAGAATAGGTCTATGATCTGAGGCCAGCAAGGCTAAGGTGAGTAACAAAGGTGAGGAGGAAGTGATTTAACCATGCATCATTAACCAATATTCTATCAAGCCTCTCCCAAATAGAACCCCTTTTCCAAGTGAAAGTAGGCCCCTTGAAACCCAGATCAAAGAGACCAGCCCTGTAGATATTATCTCTGAAGGTATTCATCTTGGCAAGGTTTGGAGTTCTACCTCCAGATTTTTTCAGTGGCAGAAATGATACAATTGAAATCACCCCCCACCAACCATGGCGAGTTCACCTATTGGCTGATGTGAATCAACCTATTCCACAGCTCTTTTCTAGCATCCTTTGTACATCCAGCATAGATAAAGGTAGCTTCACCTATACGTCAATTCATATTGAATAAGAGGTGGACAAATTATGGATGATCAATGAGGATATCAATATTTGTTTCTCTACTGCAAAAGATCCAAATTTTATTATTAGTATTCCCAGAATGAGTGAAGCCATCAAACTTTTTAATCAGGTTGTGAGGATTCTTATGAACCATGGGTTCAAGAATGGCAATGCACCACAATTTGTATTTATAATTCAAGTATAAAACTCTTTTAAGAGACAGAGGGTTAGCCATCCCCTTTATATTCCAGCAAAGTAGATTAATCATGGAGTGGAGGATGTGGGGACAGCTGGGATCTAGATCTGGTTCTTCCTCTAAGGAGTGGAGACCCATTCCTGGTTTTATCCGCCTTCATAGATTGCACTTCTGCTTGTAATTTCTTCACTTCCGTTCCTGGTTTTCTCCTTTTCCTTGCTGTTTTAATTTGCCAATCCTCCTCAATGGTTTGTTTCAGTTCATTAATGCTTGGTTCCTGTGGGGCTTTGTCAAGTATCTCTGTGATGATTTTCTTCCCCTTCTCAGCAAGCAAGGGGGATGTGGGTGTGACAATTGTGATTTCAGTATTTTCCTTCCTGATTGATCTGTGTAGTAGAATATCTACTTGGCTGTAGGGTTCAGATAGCTCTCCAAGAGGATCAACATCTGGTGGATCCTCATTAGACCTTAGGGGTGGACCTTCTGGCCTTGGATTTGTATCCTGCCATTTTTGTAACATGATTTCTTCAGTAGTGCCCCTTGCATCATTAACCACAATTTTTTCAGTTTCTGTGTGGTTTTTTCTTGCCATCGTCCTGTTTGGGGGGTGTAATCTATAGCACTTGTCTGCTGTATGCCCAAACATCTTGCAATGTGGACAATAGTAAGGCTTCTGTTCAGCTAATATGTCCTGCCAGAACCCATCAGCATCATAACCAATCCAGATTCTCTTCAGTTCAGGGAGTGTGATATCTCTTTCAACTTGAATTCTAGCAAGACCAGGTCTAGCCTTATTATACGTGGGAGCATCCACTCTCAAAGGAGTTCGTAGTGCTCTACCAATATTAAATAGGGCATTGAGCTTAAAATAGGGTAATGGTAAGCCAGGTAGCTTAAACCAGATGGGAACAACAGGAGGCTCTTTACTATGATCAAAACCAGGGGTCCATTTGATGATCTTCATAACTGTTCCAGCAATGCTAACAGATTGTTTGGCAAACAATCTAGCATAATCTTCCTCAGCTGCCAATTGGATTAGAAGGTGTCTCCCATCTAAAAGCTCAATTTTCCAATTACCTATGAACTTCAGAGAATCAAAAAAACTTCTAACTAGATCCATTTTTGGATGTCCTAGCTGAACTTTGCCCACTAGAGTGAACTTAACCTCTTCTCTTAAAGCCTCAATTTCCTTAGTAGTGAAATACATAGCTGTTTCACCCTCTTTAGTTCCCAGGGGGTGAATACAAGGACTGCTTCCTTTTCCAGCAGTAGTATCATAGAAAGCTTGTGGGAATACTAGAAGGTCATAATCTTGTAAAGGGTCAGTGGATTTCCCCATCACTCCAGCATAGGTTGCTTTTGTCCAATGGGAGTCAGTTAAAATATCAATGGGGGATGCCATCACCCCAAGGAGGCAGCACCACCAACAAGAAGCAGCAACAAAACTCCAAAAAAGCAGTAAACGGACAAAAGAAGAAGAAACCAATGGAACAGTGCCACTAGAGTTAGCAGGGAAAGAAGCAACAACCCCCAAATAAACAGTGCCAGAGAAGAAAAAGCATAAATAGTAAAGAACACTACCACCACCAACAAGCAGTAGTAGCTAAACTCCATCATCCTACCAGAAACCCTAGCAGAGCAAACTCCCCAGCCGCAGAGGCTAGGTTTGGGGCTCTGCTATGGTTTCTAGAAGGATGAAGCTTTGCTGCCTCTGGTTGGAGGGTGAAGTCTCTGGAAAAACTCCTAAGACACTCCTATCTGCTTGGTTGAACCTTGGAGGACTCTTTCTCTGGTTTTTGTTACTGGTTTACTGTGTGGTTACTGTTTCATTGCTCTTTACCGGTTGGTTTGCTTTTGTATTTGTGTGAAGTCTCTTCTGGCCTCCCATTCTTGTTGGGGGAAGTTTGCAAATCTACCTTTGTTTCTCTTGAAGGGTTTTTTGACCAATCTACCACTGTCTCTCTTGAAAGGTTTTTTGGCCTACCCGGCCATTCTTTAACTTGCAGCTCACTTTATCTCACTGGTGCTCTTTATGGCCAGTCCTATTGATATTGTGACTGATGTTCAGTGGGCTAAGGCTACTTTTGCTGGTGTAGTGGGTAAATCTGCTGTTACCCTTAATGATCCTGACCATTTGATTTTCCCTCAAGATTTTCATGATACTGCTGCTGGGAGGGGAAGCTGCCCTTGTATTCACCCTTTAGGCTTCAAGGAGGGCAAACCTGCTATTTACTTTTCCCCACAAGAACTTCAGAATCTGAATGAGCAAGTGAAATTCACTTTAGTGGGCAAATTCCAACTTGGTCATCCAAAAATAAAATTAGTCAGACATTTCTTTGACTCTTTAAAATTTAATGGCGATTGGCAAATTGGAATACTTGATGGGAGACACTTGCTTATCCAACTTTCAAGTGAAGAAGAATATGCTAGACTGTTTGCAAAACAATCTCTTCAGATAGGAGGAACCACCATGAAGATTTTGAAATGGGAGCCTGGATTTAACCCTAGCAAGGAACCACCTGTGGTCCCCCTTTGGTTTAAATTTCCTGGCCTTCCACTTCAATATTTTAATCTCAATGCTCTTTTCAATATTGGATGTGCCCTTGGGAAACCTTTGAAAATTGATGCCCCCACATATAATAAAGCAAGGCCTGCTCTAGTTAGAATCCTCATTGAGAGAGATGGTACTTTCCCAAAAACTAATAGACTCTGGATTGGCACTGATACAAATGAGTTCTAGCAGAAGGTGGTATTAGAACAAAAACCTTACTATTGATATCATTGCAAGATGTTTGGGCACACCAAAGATAAGTGTTTCAGGCTTCACCCCCCTCCAAGGAAAATTGTGCACATTCAGGAAAAGCTTAGTCAGCATAGTGCTCAAGAGCCCACACTATGTGTGGAACCAACTCGAACAATCACAAGGTAGACATTTTGGGTACCTCCAAAAGCTCCATAGCTCCTTTTGACTCCAATGCTCCAATAAATACAGCCCCAAGTTATTGTAGGGAGGAGATAAATGAAATTAACATTATTACACGACCTAACTCAAATGACTCCCATGGTGGAGTTGAGACAACTAGACAGGAAAACCAGATTGAAGCCACTGCTTTTGTAGCCCCTGAGAAGAGTGAAATGGCTGAGATGAAGCTACTATTGGAGAGGAATGGAAAATCCAAAAATCAAAGAAAAAAAACTACTGTCAGAGTTCAGAAACTCAAAGAGGGGACCAATGTGAACATTCTGAAGATGGTTGGGCATTCTCCATCAAGAGGAAGGACAAGATCCAGATCTCAACTCTCTCTCCACATTAATCCCCTCCATGATTAATTTATTGTGTTGGAATATAAGGGGCATTGCCCATGCTCAGTCCTTAGACAGACTGATCCAACTTATCAAAAAATACAAAATTTGGTGTTTTGTCATATTAGAACCTATGGTTCAACAAAACCCTCAGAGAATCATTAATAAGTTCAAAGGTTTTTTTATTATGCAAAAAAAAAGTAATAAGATTTGGTTTTTTTGCATGAAAGAACTTCAGTGGCATACCCTATTGGACCACCCACAGTTCATTCATTTTTTTCTCCTAATTCAAGGAAAATTAGAATTTGCAACCTTCATCTATGCAGGCAGTCGTAAAGAGGACAGACATGAACTTTGGAGGTGCTTACAACAAATCAGTGATCAGATGAACTCACCTTGGTTGGTTGGGGGAGATTTTAATTACATTATTTCAGCTTTTGGGAAATCTTGGGGGAGAGTCTCTAATGCTTCCAAAATGACTTTCTTCAGTGACCAGATTCAGAAAGCTGGTCTATTTGATTTGGGTTACAAGTACCTGGAGGAAGGGAAAAATGTGGGAAAGACTTGATAGGGTAATGGTGAATGACTGCTGGCATAAAAATTATTTGCTCACCTTTGTTACTCACTTAACCTTCACTGATTCTGATCATAGGCCTCTTCTTATATCTATTACATCCCCTAGCATCACCGCTCATCATATCCCATTCAAATATTTAAATATGTGGTCCACTCACCCCCTTTTTGAATGTTGTGTTGCCTCTAACTGGAGTGGTATTGACCATACTGAGCCTCTCACAAAACTTAGCCTCCTGCATGTTAAACTGAGCAAAGCTTTAAGGAAGTGGGGATGGGAGAACTTTGGGAATGTCTTCTCTAACACTTCTAAAGCTGAAAGGGAAGTGGAGAAATTGGAAACTGCTGTTCAGAATGGAACTGCCATAGAATCTGAAATGCTTACTGCTCAAGCTAAACTGCTTAATGCTATTGATAAACAAGATTTGTTACTTAAACAGAAGGCTTCTATAAACATTTTTACTGATGGGGATAGGAACACAAAACTTTATCATGCTTACATTAAGTACAAGAGGAAGTGTAACACTATTCACTCCATTTATACGTTAGAGGGGATTTAGCTTAATGATAATGTGCAAATTGCTATGGATGCTGTTAATTACTACAAAACCTTGTTAAACACCTCGGTTGATCTCAATACTGAGCTTGAATACAACTATTTCACTGTAGAATTGGAATACACTAATCACCTCAGACTCACTGAAATCCCCGCTGACACTAAAATTTAGGAAGCTCTAAACAGCATTGATAACACTAAATCTACTGGCCCTGGTGTGTATACTGTTGATTTCTACAAGCAAGCCTGGCATATTATTAAAGGAGATGTGATTGAGGATATCAGAAGTTTCTTCAGGGTCAGTAACTTACCTAGCTACTTTAAAGATTCTTCCATTGTGTAAATTCCCAAAGGGGATCTACAAAATAATTGGGACCATTACAAACTTATCAGCCTAACTTCAGTATTCAACAAACTCATTAGAAAGATCATTGTTAGAAGACTGCAACCTCATTTTGACAAAATTATCTACCCAAATCAAACAGCCTTTATTAAAGGAAGATCTATTACTGCTAATGTACTCCTAGCTCAGGAGTTGATCCAGGATTTGAATAAAATCAGTAGAGGGGGCAATCTTATCTATAAACTAGATATCAAGAAGGCATATGACATAATTGATTGGAGATTTATCCTGGGAATTCCTACTATCGGGGGTTTCAACCTGACTTCTGTAACCTTATTCATAGGTGGATCATTAATAATAACCATTATGTCCTGATCAATGGCTAGGCCTGAGGCTCATTTTCAGCTACTAGAGGCCTCAAGCAGGGAGACCCTCTCTCCCCCACAATCTTTATTCTGGCTATGGACTACCTTTCAAGAATGTTAGATAAGGTCATTCTCGATCAAAAGTACTCCATATATCATCACAAATCCACCATGGTCATATCTCATTTCATTTATGTTAATGATATCATGATCTTCTCTAGTGTTAATAAAAATGTTGTCAAGAGGATTCATCAATGTCTGATGTAGTTCCAAAGAATCTCTGGAATGGTGTTTTTCCCAGAAAAAATGTAAACTGATTTTTAACAAAATATCATCATCCATTAGTAAACAGTGGGTATTTGAATACACATGTTTTTCTATTGCAAAAGCTCCTTTCAAATACTTGGGGGTTCCACTCATTTGGAAAGGTCCAAATTAACCCAATTTAATGAAGTCTTTCAAAAGATTAAAAACCTTCTATCTAGCTGGTCTCACTCATTCCTATCCAATGGGGTCAGAATCACTCTTCTCAAGAGCATTTTAACCACCTTCCCATCTTACATCCTCCAAACCATATACGTGAAGAAAAGCACTCAGATTCAGTTGGAAAGAGTATTCAACAGGTTTTTGTGGGTAGGTCAAAGGCAACAGCTCCATTGGTCATCTTGGCAAAAGGCTACTAAACCAACCATGGCTGGTGGAATTGGTTTCAAGGGACTTCAACAACTCATCCAAATTAACTTATGCAAAATGTAGATCAATTTCAGAGCTCAAACCTCTCTTTGGGCTTTGTACATGAAGGGTAATTATTGCAAGGGACAGCACCCTTCTCTCATCACCAAAAGACTGGGTGACTTTAGAATTTGAACTAATATGCTCAAAATCAGACATCTTGCTGAGGATATGTACATTTGAGACTTGGGGAATGGTCAGGTGAATTTTTGCCTTGACCATTGTTGCCCTAAAGACTAGCTTGTGCCCCCACTGATTTCAACCCTCAACTCATTGTATCTGATTGCTGGGAGGGAGATTCCTGCTCTATTTCCAAGCTCCAATCTATTTTGCAGGAGCCTCAGCTCTCTCAAATCTCCAAAGTCAATTTTGACAAGAGTAGAAAAGACAGAATTATTTGGCACAGTTCTGTCAACTAAAGCTTGACCAAAGTCTTCTATGCCAAAATTTGCTTTTGGGATTTGGTCCCTTGGGGTGAAGCCATCTGGAACAAATTCCATTCCCCTTCTATCTACTTCTTCTACTGGAGACTCTTCAACAATTTATTACCCACTGATGACATACTTAAATTGAAGGGTTTGAGGGTGCCATCTAGATGCTATCTTTGCTTAAAGGAAGAGGAAAATAGTAACCATTTTTTCTTTAACTGTCAATTTGCTCACGCAGTTTGGAAAGAGTTTATATCCATAATTAAGGTGGATGGCCTTGCAATGGACTGGTCTAATCTTAAAGGTGGGTGGCATAGTTGGAAGAGTAGTAATTGTGATACCATCCCCTTTCTGGTTGCCTGGTTTCTTTGGATGAACAGAAATAGCACTAAATATGAAGATAAACACAGTCATCATTCAAAGGTAGCCAGAAACTGTGCTTCTTACTTTATCAAGCTAGTTCAGTTCAGCAACTTCCCCAATATTTGTAAAACTCAGTCCATAACAACCAGAGACTACTACATGACTGAGAAGATTATTTGGAAATCTTCTGATCAGCATACTATAAAGATTAACACTGATGGAAGCTTTTCTGAGTATGGTGTTAGGGTAGGGAATGTTTTCAAGGGTTCTTGTAGCAAATGTTTGTTGTATTTCCATGCCCCTACTGAGACTCAAGCTGCATTAGAAGCAGAACTCATTGCAATTTTCAGGGCCTTAAATTTTACCTTAAAAGCTACTTGGTATAAACCGTGGATTGAGGTGGACTCTCTACACTCGTCACCTTTCTAAATTCTAAACAGTTGTTCTCTTGGCACCACCTACACTGGAAACAGAAAATTTTGAATCTTAAAAGGTCCATCAATCCAAATCTGACTTTTATCCACAGATAAGGTAACCAGCATGCCAATTAGTTGGCTAGACATGGACTTTACACCACTTCCACATTTATTGCTACCAAACCCCCTTCTCCTATTTCTCTCCTACTTCATGGTGATACAATGGAGACCCCATACCTCAGAACTAAAGTCAAGCATCTTAATGGTCTCTAGCTTTGGAGGTCTCTCCCATTGTTTCTATTTAGTGGTTCTTCTTTGTACCTCAATCTGCTTATAGATACATTTACACTGTGATAGCTATTTATAAATTATGTACTTCTTTTTCTTTTCCCCCTCTTGGTGGGGCTTGGGGTTGAGGTCCCTCTCCATAGGTTAATTTTGTTTTTTTTATGTCTTTTGGCTTCTAGTTAGAGGGCCTCCCAAGATTTGAGCCTTATGTACCTTTTTATTATGCAACATGCAAGAAGTCGTATAATGCTCCTTTAGTAATATATATATATATATATANTATATGATCAGGGATTATTATACAAGCTTCCAACCACCTCTAATATGTCTTACAATTTTACCATCTTCTTAAGACTACTTGTGCTAGAAGAGGTTCGAACCATCGGCCTGAGGGGTCTTATGCTGTCAATGCCAACCAACAGACCAGTATAAGCGGCATATATATATATATATATATATATATATATATATATATATATATATATANTGTTGTGGTCGTGCCCGGGAAGATCCTTGTTGAACAGGTTTACTGTTCCATTGATTTACTGAAGTTGCTGCTTTTCTTTACTTTTTCTGTTTGGAGTTTTGACCTTGGTGTTGTTTTGGTCCTTGCTGTTTTATTTTGTGCTCCATTTGCTTTTGGAGCCCTGCTACTATTTTCATCATTTTTTTGATCTTGGGTTCTTTGGGTTGTGTTTTCCCAATGGCCTTCCTCATTGATGCTGATACCTATGCCCATTGGAGGAAGGCTACCTTTGCTGATGTTGTTGGAAGTGGTTTTGAAGTTCCTAAATCCTCTGACCACTTGGTTTTCCCACAATGTCTCCATGATGCTGCTGTTGGGAAGGGGGTTTTCCCCTTTGTCAATCATGTTGGTTTGAAGGAAGGGGAACCTGCCATTATCTTTTCTCCCCAGGAAATAAATGAACTTAATGAAACAGTTAAGTTTACTATGGTGGGTAAGTTTCAGTATGGCCATCCTAAGATGGACTTAATAAGGAGGTACTTTGTGGATTTGAAACTTATAGGAGTTTGGAGGCTAGGTTTAATAGATGGAAGGCACCTTCTGATTTCTTTATTTAATGAAGAAGATTATGCAAGGGTGTTTGCAAAGCAAACTTTGATCATTAATGGTTTCCTAATGAAATTGCTGAAGTGGACTCTAGATTTTGATCCCACAAAGGAACCTCCTGTAGTTCCAATGTGGTTCAAGTTGCCTAATTTACCTATTCAGTATTTCCATCAGAATGTGCTGTTTAACATTAGTAGGGTGCTTAGCTGCCCCTGAAAATTGATGCCCCCACATATAATGTGGCCAGACCAGCTGAAGCTAGAGTCCTGGTTGGGAGGGACATTACTTTGCCTGATATTGATAGAGTTTGGATTAGAACTACTGAGGAAGGTTTCTGGCAGAAGATAGTTGTGGAACAAAAGCCTGTCTATTGCCAACATTGTAAAATGTTTGGACATAGTGTGGAGAAGTGTTATAGACTACACCCTCCAAACAAAAAAAGAGCTCCAGGGACTAGAACAACTAATTCCAAGCCAGTTGGGACTGTTGTTGAATTTGCTAGAGATGTTGATACTACTGATGTGGTGGTAAATAACACATTTGAGATTGTGCCAAGTAGTAATGCTGGGGAGCAAGAGGATGATCTATGCAATAACAATAATTTAAAGTAAAAGATAATACAAGATGACAGCTTATTAAACATAAACCCTTCAAGGGTTGAAGATCATACTATCAATAGTTTGGCAGATGTTCTAACAAAGATTGGCAAGTCCAAAGAAGCCATAAGAAGAAAAAGGGTAAAGTTGAATATAAACTACCTATGGAGGGACCTTCTAATGTGGATCACCTTCCTAGGACTAGGGGGAAAGGGAGTATATTTTCTCAATGAATAAGTTCCTTATTTGGAATATCAGGGGTATTGCTCACCCCTCCTCTCTAAAGAGATTAAAACATTTGGTGATAATTCATAAAGTGTGGTGTTTTGCCATTCTTGAACCATTGATTACAAAAAAATCCCATAAAATTCAAAAAATTTTCCCTCAATTTGACCATTTCTCCAATACAAATAACAAAATTTTGCTTTTTGCTAGAGCTGACCATAGGCCCCTCCTGTGCACAATCCAAAATGTTGAAAGCCCTTTTATAGCTCCTTTCAGATTTTAGAACATGTGGACCCTCAATTTGTGGATGTAGTAGGTAAAGTTTGGAGGTCTGAAGGTGATACTAATCCCTGGATAAATCTGTGGAAACTCCAAAAGAAGGTGGCAGCTAAGCTGAGGAAGTGGAATTGGGACACTATTGGTAACATACATGAGAACTTTATTAAAGCTCAAAGTAAAGTGATTAATATGGAAGACTATTTCCAAACGGGTTTGATTTCTGAAGTTGACCTCCATAAAGCTAATGAAGAGCTGTTACTCCATACCAGTTACACTGAATGTTTTCTGAAGCAGAAAACTGTTGTTACAAAATTTGAGGAAGGAGATAGAAACTCAAGTTATTACCATGCTTGCATTAACTTCAGAAGGAAAAAAAAACATGATTTTATCTATTCAGGATTCTTCTGGCCATGTGTTGACTGATGCTGAGAGTATTGCCTAAGATGTTGTAAATTACTTTCAAAATATCTTTAAGGAGCAGTCCTATTCTAGAGCTCAAATCATGATGGATAAATTCTCTGATTACAAAGATTATGTCCATAATCTAAATCTAAATACCACTCCTTTGTAAGGTGAAATCAAAGCTGCCTTGGACTCTGTTGATGACGATAAGGTAGCTGGCTCTGATGGCTTCACTGCAAAATTTTATCAAGCCACTTGGAATATCATTTGTGGGGAGTTTGTTGATGTTGTGCAAAGCTTCTTTAGAGGTATTAATCCCCCTAAATACTTTACTGCTTCCACTATAACCTTGATTCCTGAAAATTACAGCAGGATAAGATGAAGGGATTTTAGACCAATCAGCCTAACTAATGTCATTTCTAAAGTTATTAGCAAGATTATCTGTACCAGACTCCAACCTCACCTTCAGCAGCTTATAAGCAAGAATCAGGTGACTTTTGTGAAAGGAAGGAAAATATCTGATAACATCCTTTTGGCCCAGGAACTGCTACTAGACCTAAATAGAAAATGTAGAGGCAGCAATCTCATTATGAAATTGGATAATCAAAAAGCCTATGATAATATTAACTGGAATTTTATTTTGGATACCTTGAATGTTAGGGGCTTCTCTGGGGACTTTGTTAATCTAATTAGAAGATGGCTCATTTGCAACAACCATTCTATCTTAATTAATGGAAAGAGCCAAGGTTTTTTCAATGTCACTAGGGGAATTAAACAAGGAGATCCCTTATCCCCTACTATCTTTATTTTGGCTATGGATTATCTTTCTAGGCTTCTTAATCAAAATTTTCTATCTTCACCACATTTGGACTATCAGCATAGATCCAATATTAGTGTGAGTCATCTGTCCTATGTAGATGATATAATCATTTTCTCTAAGGCTACCAAGAATGCAGTAAAGTCTCTCAGTCAAGTACTTAAACACTTCTAAAGATCATCTGGTATGTATCTTAACAAACAGAAATGTCAGATTTTTACTAGCTCTCGTACTCTTCCACAGATTAAGCAATAGATTGCACAACACACTAGATTTTGCTTGGCCTCTTTACCTATCAATTATCTGGGTGTTCAATTAATAAAAGGGAGAACTAAACAAACTTAATTCAATGGGGTAATTGATTAAATTCAGAAACAGCTTCAATGTTGGACAAATTACTTCTTATCTAATGGAGGTAGGATATCTCTTCTCAAAAGCATCTTAACTTCTATCCCTTCTTATGCTCTTTAGATGTTTACTATGAGGAAGGGTACTCAGATAAGGCTTGGCAGAATGTTTAATAATCTTCTTTGGGCTGGTCAGAAGAAACAGTTTCATTGGTTAGCTTGGCATAAATTGTGTAAGCCTCTACATGCAGGTGGGTTAGACTTTAAGGATTTTTAGCATCTAAATGTCATTAATCTTTGTAAACTTTGGATAAAGTTTAGAGCCCAAGATAGTCTTTGGGCTTTGTTTATGAAGGGGAAATACTGCAGGAATGTGCACCCTAACTTGGCTGAGAAGAAAGTTGGGGATTCCAGGCTGTGGACTAAACTTTTGGAGGTGAGGCATAAAGCTGAGGATCTATTTATTTGGGAACTTGGAGAAGGACAAATTAATTTCTGGCTAGATAAATGGATTTGGAATGGAGAAAGAATTGACACCTCCAATCCAAACTCTGGAACTAAAGTGAAGGAATTATGGACTGAAAATCAATGGAACTGTAATTTGCTGACAACCATCTTAACTAAAGAGAAAATGCATTGGGTGAAGAAAACTAAAATCAATCCTAGAGAAAAATATAGAATCATCACGAGACAAGCTCCCTCATAAAAATTTTCAGCTTATATTTTTGAACAACTGTTTCATTGGCAACCTGTTATGTGGGGGAAATTTATTTGGGGGAAGTGGTTGACACCTTCTATGTCATTTTTTTGCTGGAGGCTGTGGAATTCTTTCTTACCTTGTGATGATATTTTGGAATTGAAAGGGCTTAGGGGTCCCTCTTGCTGTTGGCTGTGTAGTAAGGATGAAGAAAGTCTGGAACATTTATTTTTGTCCTGTAGTTTCTCCCAAAGGGTTTGGTCTGGTCTGTTGAATCAGCTCAGCATTGATACTCTGAAAGTAAGTTGGTAGAACTTTTTGGATTGCTGGAAGGAGTGGATGGAAGCTAAATTGATAATCATTCCTTGTGTTGTTGCCTGGTTCATTTGGATGTGCAGAAATCAAGTTAAGTATGAAAATATCATACCTATGGAAAAGGTTGTGGTTTTAAATTGTACTTCCTATCTGCAAAAGATCATAATGCATCAAAAATTTCCCAATATTTTCCAGAGTTGGATGCCCAATGGAATCAATAGGAAGATAAACAAGCCTACTTTGGTCCTTTGGACCCCCCCCCCCCACTTAAGGGATGGCTGAAGGCCAATACTGATGGAAGTGTCTCTAAGGAGGCTGCTGGTTACGGAGGAGTTATTAGGAGCTACCTAGGAAAGTGTATTTTCTAATTTTCTTCCCCTACTTGGGCTAATGATGCACTTGAAACTGAAATGATAGCCATCTTTTGGGCTATCTAGCTTTCCAAGCAATGTAACATCTCTAAATTGGTAATAGAATCTGATTCCACTAGCTGCATTAGCATTCTGAGAAATGTTGAAGCTGCTCCATGGAACTTTGTTTGGTGGCACAATAGTATTAAAAGACTATTGATTAAGGTCCATGTGCATTTCCAACACATTCTTAGGGAAGGAAACACTCCAGCACACAGTTTGGCAATTACGAGGAAGGAAACTGAAGAGATTGCTATTGGGACTATACCTCCTAATCAGTTAGCTCTCCTACTACATGGGGACACTTTATCCATTCCTTATCTTCATTGTAGAGATTGATTATATTCATGGGGGTGCATACAAGGTTTTAATTACATTTCTTTCTTTTATTTTGTGAGCATGGTTGTAATACCTTTTGGGGTTAGAGATCTAGGTGCAGGTTTAGTGATCTAACCTTTCTGTTTTGTAACTCAATTGTTTGATTAACATGTATCGAGCAATAGATAGCTCCTTTTTTAATATATATATATATATATATGCTTTCTTTACGAATTACGTTTATTTGAGAGACTTAAATATTAAAAAAATACAATAAAACATCTCTATTTACTAACTTNAAAAAAATACAATAAAACATCTCTATTTACTAACTTATATGGAAAATTTGAGATTCATTTGTATTTAAAATGAATGGTGTAGAAATCTGAACTAGTGTCAGAGGCATCATATTGGCGCCTGAGGCGCCATTTTTCAAAGAGTCGGTGCCAAAAGGGCCACAATGACATAAACGACTTTGGATGAATCAAAAGGCGGTCTTTTTATGGTTTTTAGCAGATTTTCTTCATAGTAACTCCCTAAAATTGAATCCTGAAGATATTTAAGAGGAGAAAATGAAGGGAAAGCCACCATTTTTTTCAAATCCTATGGCTTCCCACTCTAAAGAAACCACTAGATATGGAATTTTCAACAGGAGGAAGTTCGTCAGTATCGATGAGCAGAATTTATATGATCGTGTCCTTGTGAGGAAGAGAATAATTAAGGAGCAAGGCTTTGTTAATCGAGGATTCAACACACTGAATACTAAAGTGGAGGAGAATATTGCACAGAGATGCTGGGAAGTAATTTTCTATACCACTGCCGCTGTAGTTGTTCTTGTGGAGAAGAAGTTTTATGCTGGTCTTCATGGAATTAACCAAGGAGTCATCTACGTTTGAGGCAGGTGGGTACAATTTACTCCTTCAAGAATAAATGACATGTTTATTATTGAAAGTGTTCCTATTTGTCATTATGCAAATTTTGTCCCTATGAGAGATAATATTGATGAACTTTATTGATACCTTATTGATGAAGATGCAAATTGGGAGACCAGAGATAATGGACATGTATGTTTTTCTTCATCATTATTGAATCCTATATTGAAGGCATGACATTACTTTATTGCATCAAAAATACTTCCTACTATGAAAATTAGTAAAGTGACAAAGGAAAGTTCAATTTTGAATTATTGTATTCAAACCAAAAGACCTATTGATGTTGCTACTTTAATAGTAAATTTTTTTTTGGGTTTAATTATCAATGGATTGACTTCTATACTGGGACATCTATCTACCATATTCCTACTATGTAGTCAGTCACAAGGGCCTTATGAAAGTTGGGAAAAAGTGCTTCTCCCTTGGAAGCCTATGAACCCAGAAGTTTATTGCAACTACACAGGAATTGGGGAGGAGAATGATATGAATATATTTATGGATCAAGCATCTCAAAATTCATCACCTATTCATCCTTACTTTAGTTCGAATGTAGTTTTGAAAAGGATTAAGAAGTTGGAAAAAGAGGTACATAATCTTATGCATTCAATTTAAAATATTTCTGAAATGCTTAACCACCTAGATTTGAGGATGAAGGAACCTTCAAACATATTGGACATATTGAAGAAGTTTTGGTGCACATGTTCAAGAAAAATTCTTGGGTGAAAGAAGATTCGACAGACAAATTTCCTCATCGACCCTTTTACAACTTGTACGTGCACTACCAATCCATGGGAAACATTCAGGAAGATGATAGTGAAGAAGATATTTGAACTCGTTTTAGTATGAAATTTGTAGTTATATTTGTTGTTATGTGTTAAGTACTGAATTTGATTTACTTTTAGTACGGAACATCATATGTATTGTTTGTTAGATGTTTGATATTTAGGCTTCAACATTGTTTTGTTGGCTTGATTTCAATGTTGAATTAATTGTGTTGGATTGAAAACTGTTATATATATATATATATATATATATATGTATGTATATATATATATATA
>JXCR01109466.1:0-21658 GCA_002079205.1 Phalaenopsis hybrid cultivar
TCTAGAAGTTAAAACTCTTTGTCATAAGTCATATTTTTATGTAGTAAAGGAGTTACTTGAGGGCAAGTAACATTTAAGTTTGGAGGATTTTGATGCACCAAAAATATATGCATTATTAGGGTTATATTTTATACTCATTTTTGGTGAAATTGCGCTTTAAAGGAAGGTATTTTTTATATTTTGTTGCAGGTTGATGATTTTTTGGGCCTGAAGAAAAAAGGAAGCAAAAAAGATGAAATTTAGAGCTTAAATGGAGTTTTGGAAAATTACTCAGCGCCAATGGCGCTAGACTCGGTGCTGATGGATCCATTTGACAGAGAGTATATAATTAAATTCAGCGATAGACGCCGACGGAGCCATTGTGGATGCCGACTGTGCCAAGGTCGGTGTTTGGCAAAATCCTAGAAGATTTGATGAATTTGGAAACTTTTTAAAGAGTTATTGGAGGTATCTCTTATAAAACCCACATTATTCTTTATTTAGAGCAAAAATTGCTCAAAAAATTAGTACATAGAGGGGGCTAGAGGGTAACTGAGTTTACTTGAGTGTACTATTGTTTAGTGTAGTGAGTCTAAGTGTGATTTTCTCCTAAAAGTTGTTAAGAGAGAGAGGGAAGTGATAAATTTCTTCTTCCATATATCTCTAAAGAGAAAATCAAGAGTCTTGTAAAGAGAGAAAGAGTTCAAGAGAGACTAAAAGGGATTTGATTTGAGAAAGAGTTACAGATAAGTGGTGTTTGTTTAATATTATTTTATAAAATTTCTTTTATTTATGAAATTCATATTTTGTTGTATCTTGCTCATGAGGTCTGAGTAGTTTTCTTTGTCTTTCTCCCTACTCTGAGATATGGTGAAATGAAGAGATAATTTGGATGTGCTAATTTTAAAATATAAAATAAATTATGATGATCTTTTTCTACTATGTTCTTAATTTACTTTTCGATCTGGTCAATTGAAATGTTAAAATCTGTTGTGAAGCATATGGTCCAGGAAATGAAGTATAAGTTCTACAACAAAGTGAAAATCACATTCAATTCGTTGAAGGAGTGTTTCGTTTATAGAATTGGGTGAAAATAAATAGAGAAATATTTATTATTATTGGGCAAAGAATTGGAGATTTTAGGGTGACAGACATAAATCCCCAATTTGGTCTTAGTTTTTAAGAACTAATGCCAATGTTAGCCTTCAGGGGAAGGGAATTGGGAGTTCTGGAGTGAGAGCCAGTATCCTCCCAGCCTAACCATGAATTTAGAGACTAAACTTAAGATTAGCCAACGATTCTCTATAACACTTGTCTAAAGGCAGAGAATTGAAATTGCTCCAATTTGGCACAATAGAAATTCTAACCATTTATCTCTCTCATTTAACCAAAAACTCATTGTAGTGGGAAAGATGCTTTCTCATATTTGCTAACTTCATTACAGAAACATTGTTTGGTAGTTATAGTTTAACTTTACTTTACAGTCTTACTAGTAATTGATAATTTTTTTCTGATAGCACCTTAAATATTTAAAATTGGTATAGTAGACTTTCTTTGTTATTGTGAAATTCCTAATTTAAATTACCAAACTTCCAGTGGGATTGATATTTGGGGCTTAAATAGAAATTCCTCTATTACTTTTTAATGATACATATACTTGCGTAGTATCCTAACATAAATTTCTTAAATTTCTTATCAATAAATAACGAACCAAGTTTTTGGCATCGCTGCAAAGCGGAGTCAACTTGATTAGTTTTACACAACTATAACTTTTGAGATCACTCCCCACACCAGCTTGACCTCTCAATTGGCCTTGAACTAGCATAAAACTTAGCCCAAACTCAACCCACACCAAAATCCCCAATTTTGCACCAAGGTCAAAATGCATCCAAATTGAACCACATAGCCGCTGAATTTTCGACCCAATTGGCCTCCCAAAGCCTTATGAAAATCGTTACACCAAATTGATTCTTCAATTGGCCTTGATGCAAACTCTAACTCAACCTAAACTCAAGCTTAAATCAATTTCCCCAAAACTGACCCAATTTCAAATTCCATTTAAATTTGGCCATGTGATCAATCCAATTTTACCAAATTCATTTTTGTTGACCTCACTTCTGGTTTAGGTATAATTTCCTTCTTAGTAGCCTAGGTTCTAGCTATAAGACTTTCTTGTTTACTATTCCTAAAGGACTAATGAAGGAACCCTCACCATTAGAAACTCTAAAGTCTTCTTTGCTCAATTTGAAGTTCCACATATTTGTCCTAACCTCTAATATTTAACAGGTGGATCTAGTATGGGGGAGCTCAAAGGGAGTCCTCATAGGATTGTTTGGCCTTAGGGTGGACCCTGGGTGGTTTGGTCTTGGTCAGTCCTGCACACACACACTTGCACTTACACTCACATCCTCAGGCCTTAGTCAAATATGCTTTGTTGGTTCCTTAACTTTTTGGGGAACTAATGTAGATGGTCTCCTAGGCCACTAGCCTTAGGCAAAGGTTTAGCTGAGACCAATACATGGAGGACCTAAAGTAGGGAATTCTACTGGTCCAACCCTCAAGTAGGGTGGCTGTGTGGTTGGCAACCCAAATCCTACTAAAACACCCAATTTAGCCTTTTACCCCCAAAACCTATCCCAATTTACCAAACACCCTTGACACCCTAATTTTGACCAAAATCACAAAAATTACCCAAAATACCCAAATTTGTTAAAAAATTATTTCAACCCATTTGAAACCATCCAAATTGCCCAAAACACCACAAAAATTTCAAAATTACCAAAATACACCTAGTTTTGCCAAAATTACAAAAATACCCCTGGCGATCCAAACTATCCTAAAACCTTCAAAATGATCTCAAATGTCCCCAAAAATAATTTAGACTACTCCATTTAGCCCAATTTGACTAATTTTGACCAAAAGCCCCAAATTGCCCTTAAAGGTCCAATTACCCTAATTCACCTCCAATGGTCAGTCATGGTGGCCTCTCCTTCCCCCTCTATTTGAACTCCCTCTCCTATGGACAAAGGAGAGATCATAAAAACCCTAGGGGAAACTCTGTCAAATTGCTCATAGATACTCCCCCATCCTTCCTAAGCTCAACCTAGCCATTTTCCAGCCACCTCTACCACTGACTGAGCTCAATGTTTGAGGTCTAAACCATGGAAAATTTTGGCCATCTTTCAAAAACCCCTAAGAATCCAAATTAAACTACTCTTGAACTTCCCCAAAACAAGAGTGGAAGATTTCTACCGAAATCCCCCTCTATTGAGCACCCTAACCTAGTTTTTGACCGAGGCCGCATTTCCACTTCACTGAACATATACTTAGACCATTCACGAGAGGAAAATAAAAAATTCAAGAGGTTCCTTGGACTTCACTAAAGCTTACATAAGAACCCAATACAGGCCTTACCTCTTGGGTAAATGAATAGGCCATTAACCTTAATTTTTAGCTCTGTTTCACCAATTATGAAGAGAAGTTTGATTTCATAGCATTGTAATCATACAGACGTGTTTTTCTTGAGTAGATGAAGGTGTAGGAACAAGCTATACTTGATTTGGTTGAGCATCGAGTGAGAATTTAAGTAGAACGGTTCAAGGGTTACACCAGTTGGGGACGATGATGAAGGACCGTCTGATAGAGCATGTATCAAATGGATGCTCTGGTTCAAGCTGGACAAGGAGATGGAACAGTAAAGGCGAGACACATGGCAGCTGAGTCAAGTGGCTGCGTATAATGGTGAAGCGCCGTGTGGAAAGTTCGGGGAGGATGAGAATGACGCGGCGCTGACTGGGTTAAACAAAAAAATAGGGCTTTTTTATTTATATTAATACCAGAAGTTATAAAATTTATATATTTGTATAGAAAAATCATAAAAATAAAATAAAAATAACCTCTTGCTCAGTGAATAGCGGAGAATAATGTGAACTAAAAATAAAAATATTTTGCTGAGTCTCTAATTTATAATTAATTAAATAGCCTTTGAGGTGTTTTAAATTTAGTTGATTAAATATTATTCATCAAAGCTTGAAACCTTAGGGGTTTATTTCTCATTACGGAGGGGATGTTCTTAGATTTTTCCAAGGTCAGAGAGCAACTCTATGCATGTAACCCCCCTTTTCAAGCTTGGATGGCTATTTTGGCTTAAATTAATTATAAAAATTGAAAAATCACTTGGAAAATTATGGGATGAATTATAGTAGGTTCCATATAGCTAGAGAAGCTTAGAAAAAATATCAGTATAGCTTGAATGATTTTGTATGTTTTTATAGCTAGTTGAATGCCTAAAAATTATATTAATTTATTTGAATTAAATGTTATTTTAAAAATAATAAACCCAATTCCACATTTTGTAGAAAAATCATGTTGACTCACTGTAAAAATTTGAAATTTATTTGATTAATTTTAAGTAATAAAGTTGATTTGCTAAGAAAAATTGTATTTTTGTACAAAAATAATTATATTAAATTAAATCTACATAGGAATATTATGAAAAGTGGTTTTTTGAGTTCCTTGTAATCAAGAGCACATAAGAAAAATAAAAATTATTTCTGAGAAATTACTTTTTCTAAGCTATATTTTAAATTAAAAATAATTTTAAAAATATTAAAAATTTCAAAATTATAAAAATGGTTCAAAAAGTTCCTAATTTTTCCCTGATCACTTAGGACTCATTAGAATTTTCTCATGAGAATTATAAGTTTTAAAGGCTAAAAATGTATTTTCGTTACTTTTTCCATTAAAACAATTATAATATTTAAAATATAACTTGAAAAATTATAAAATTTTGCCCAAGTGTTCATTTGACCTAAGTGAATCTCTAATAATTCTCTCATGACCAAAAAAATCTTATTTTAATTAATTAAATAAATTAATATTGAAAAATTGTATTTTTTAATTGAAATAATTATATAAATTAAAAAAAAAATTAAAAGACCACATCTTCTCCTCTGATATTTTAGTTAACTCATGATTTAGTCTCAATGGAAATTTCAGGGTCACTTTAGTTTCATTTGATATGTTATAATATAGAGATCCCTAGGGGCAAAGTGTTAATTTTGGAATTTTAAAGTCTTAATTAAATTTTAGGATTAATTAAAGGGTAAATGGGTAATATTAATTATAATAAAATCTCTTGGGTGTTTGAAATATGAAGGGTCAAGAGGAAGAAACCAATTTACCATCCTTTACATGATAAGGGTAAAATTGTAATTTTTATAATTTTCATGATTTGGAAGATAATTCAATTAAGATGATCTTAATGTATTGGGCTTAAGTTTTGAAAATAATAATTCACTCATTTAAAGCCCACTAATTGATGATTGAATGTTATGTCTAATATTAATGAGAATTAGGATTGTATTTTACTTAATGGTTAATTATTAAAAAAATTACTTTAAAAAAATATTAAAATCCAGAGGGCCTAATAGTGAACTAGGTTTGATATGTAAGAATTTTCATAATTAGTATTAGAAAAGATGGACTTAATCAATTGATAAATACTTTCAAACACTTTAGGCGCTACCTTAACTCTGGGCATTATAATCCTTAACGACTTTGGACATGCCCTTTAGGGTACCCGTTCATATAACTATCAAAAGAAATGTTAAGTGATTATCAACCTTCTTTGAGATAGTTGAAATATCAGGGTTCTCTAAGCAATGGGGTAATTAAATTTTAAGACGATTAATGGAACAATATAATAAGTTCAAAATGAACTCGAAATGTTTTAAGGAATTTTAAAAGTTGTTCAGGGTCGTGTCCCGAACATTTTGAGATCTCTTGGATACTTTGAAGGATGATTGAACTTATTATATTTATATTCTAGGAAATCATCCACTAATATCATTCAAGGCTCACTGAGCCATGGTTTGAGGTTCACTAGCCACACCTTCATCTACCCACTCAGTTTGTTTAAATTTCCTAAAAAAATATATTTCATGTTGCAAAAAGCTAATCTTTCAACAGGAAAGCTGAGAAGATGAAAAGTATGCATTTACAGTTATTTATTATTGCTGCAAAATATTATAACTGCCTGGTTGTGCACTTTACTTTACTTGCAAAAATCAAAACCATTTTCAAAAATTAATCAGCATTTTTGAAAATCTTAAACACTCTTTCAATAGATAAATCCTTTGAAATCTCACTAAACTTAAAGCATCCTTTTGAATTTACACGAGCCTCTCAGCCGAGGTAACCCATAGTTGCTAACGAGATCTCCCTAGTTTAAATGGGTTTAACAACTCATTAAGCTAAGTAAATTTAAAAGCAAATAGTGATAGTGGAACGAGGGAACCGTGGGATCATAACTCGTGTCACTCTAATCAAGTTTAACCCCCCCATAACTTTAAATCATCTGGTTAAACATTTTGGACCTTAAACTTTAGGGCCACTACTTCGTCGAGGAGCTTAGAGTTAACTTTGTGGGCAGACTTCTACAATAGCAATCTACAACAGCACAAGGATGTACAACAACATTTATTTCATTAGAATTAAACAACAAGCCGTAGAACTTTGAGTATGTCTGCCTAGTGCAACCTAAATCATCTCTTTATCTTTAGGCGATTTTATAGCTCTGCTATACAATTTTAGCCCTAACTCACCCTAAGCTTTGAGGTTGTCGTTCGTTACGACATAAATCCTCCTATCTTCTATGCTATTTGTGCAATTGTCTCGCGTAAATGTAAGTCCTAATTAATAAAATTAGTAGGATGCAACATGTAAATAATTTTTCTTCTCGAAACTGAAGCCAAGTCATAGGATAGCTGGATAAGTCAATGAGGTTCTCCTCATGATACATGGCATCCCCTAGTTCTTCCTCTTTTGGATTCCATAATAAATGATCCAAATTTGAGCCCAACCCATTTCACACCTCTTTGATCGATCTTTGAAAAGTCTTATCCCTTAAAATTTTTTAAGACAATATTCTCTGATTTAAATTGAGAGTTTTTTTAAGTGACTTCGGTTATTTAAGATGTAACTAACTGTAGGGGCTTGCCCTTATATGAAACTTTAAGAACCCATCTTAATAAAAACCTTATTTAATTAATTATATATTAAATGGGGGAACATTTCAGCCAACATAAAAAAGGGTTTTTTTCCAGACTTAAACGAATGTCATGAATTCCTAAGTTTATTTAATTGAGCACCACTAGTAAGTAGTGTATCTATCCTTCGAGGTAGATATTTTGCTTGATGTGTTGTGCTCGATAATTTAAACTATTACAGATATGAGATCGATTCAGTCTTGTATTTTTAAAATAAAATTGAAATATTACATTTTTAAATTGTATATAAATAAATTAATTTAAAATATCATTTTAAATCGGGTGTTGGGATTCCCATTTCGGTGACCGACATGTTCCCCTAATTTAAGCGCGCCAAAAACATCTAGCTACTTCGCTGGGGAATAGTTTGTCCCTCCGTTGTGACCAGGGAGTCTTGTCTTCATACATTGGTAATGTTTCTCTGTCCCTTATGGACCAAATTACCCTTTTTCTGTTGACATGCTTCACCCATTTATTTCTTGGGTAAGGACGGTCAACTCTTTCGGACTTCAGGACCGTTTGTTCAATCATCTTTGAACAGAGAGGTTTAGAAGTTCATTAAGACTTTTATCATTGTATGGGGTCAGACCTCAATAGGTGTGTTAGTGGACTATTTTTGCTTGGGTTGTGTGCATTGTGAAGTTGATCTTGCATTGGGTCCTAAACTTCATCATTTCTTCGTATCCTTTGGGTTTGGTTTGCTTTTCTACAAATCAAACCAAGTTGTTACGTCTCTTTGCCCTCTTTTAATTTGTTAATCAAAACTCTTTTGTATTATAATAAAAAATAAAACTTAAAATTTAAAATTAAAATAAGAAAGGATATGCCCAGTTTATAGGACAAGTGTGTCAAATTGAGTACTTTTATCGAAACTGCAAGGCACGTAACATAACTGACATTCAGAAATTCTTCAAAAGACAAGGACAATATCTTCACCAAAGCTGATCTTTTCTTTCTCCTCCTGAATAGAGTTTGTTGTCAATAGAGGTGAGATGTCTGACCTGACAGTTATTAAGTTTGGACAAAGGTTAGTTGATATTGGAATTAAGTCTGGGAAGGTGGTCGTCACATTAGTGAAGTTCGAAATAGATGAGTCCATGGAGCCTATTGTAGAGTTCAACTTGAAATCTGCTAAGAAATTCTCCCCTCCATGGAGCTTATTGTAGCGTTGGGACTTCTCTGAGGATTGTTTCTGCTCGTACTACCAGATTCACAATCACCACACCAACTGTTCGACTAAATAAAGGAAATACGATTCTACAGGAGGAAGTGTCAGTCGATACTTAAAACCCCACCATTTTTTGAATTCAAGATTGTGCCCAACTCAAAGTACGCACAATTGACAAAGGCACAGTGAAGTAGGTGCAACCAGGAAATTTTGAAAGCTAATTAGCCTTGACAGTCCAGACAACACCCGTAGCAGTTATCCCACCATCAGTCTTCTCAGCAGTATGGTCAGTCCAGTCAGCAGCAGAGGGCATACAAGACTGATAACAGACAGAGTTCGACAATTACAGAGTGAATGAAGAGAACATATTTCTTCAAAGATGAAGTTGTGTCGTAGAGGTTCCATGACTTGCTAAAGAAACAAGGATTCAGACTACTAGAACCAAAAAAGCTAGAAGAGGTCAGCTAGGAGGATAATCCCCAATATAGCCCATTCCACCGGATGCTTGACCACACCATAAAAAAATATTTTAGCTTGAAAGATTGGCTTAAGAAGAGGTTAAAAAGGGGAAATATAGCAATCCAAAAAGTGTATTTGAAAGAACCTGAAAAAGGTTCAGTACATATGATTTTTGTTGATCCTATTAACTTCTACAGAGCTACACCAATGCTTAAGGTAATAAGTGATGCTTCTCAAAAACTTCCTACTAACTTAAAAGTTATCAAAGGAAAGTCAATTGAGTCTGTCTTAAAAAAGCTTCGAGTCGACATTGTACGAATTTCTAAAGATTAAAAAAAGATATTGAAGATGGAAATCTCAACCTAATAGATTACTTGGAAGGTTATTTCACAAAAACCAACGTCATCGAGACTCGAGCCAAGTTATCTGCATCGGACGCTCTGTCTTCTAGTGGATAGAATGTTGTGGATGAGAGGCAAGGGGCCATCCAACAAAGGGACGAACATATCAGTCGTCTCAAAAAACAAAATTGAGGTAATGATGACCGCCAAGTTTATATTACAAAGGCAATCACAATCACCGCAGATGGTACCTCCAGAAATAAACCAGCCGAAAATCACTTTGTTGGCCTCACTATTGGTTGAGGTTTAGTTTTTCCTCTTTAGTAGCCTAAAGTCTAGCCATAGGACTTTCTTCTTGACTATTCTTACAAAACTAGACAAGGAACCCTCACCATTAGAAATTCTACACTCCTCTTTACTCAATTTGAAGTTTCACATATTTGTCCTAACCTCTAGCACTTAATAGGTGGGGTCATTCTAGGGGAGCTCAAGGAGAGTCCCCTTAGGACTGCTGGACCTTAGGGTTGACCCTGGGTGTTGGTCTAGGGCTTAAGGTACATACTTGCACTCACAATCACTCACAATCCTAAACTTAAAATTCTGGACTTTGGTCCCTTGATAATTTTAGAAGACTTATGTAGGTGGTCTCATAAACCCACTAGCCCTAGGCTAGGGTTTAGCTAAGACCAGTGCATAGAGGATGTAAAGTGGGGTTTCCATTGGTCCATGGCTTATTGATGGTGGTTGACACCCCAATTCTACCAAAAATATCCAACTTAGCATTTTGCCCCTATACTCCCCCAAATTACCTAGATACCCATGGGACCCCAAATTTGTCCAAATTTACCCAAAATACCCAAATTGGTTAAAAAATCATGTAAAACACCTTGAAAACACCCAAACTACCCAAAATCACCAAAATTTGCCAAATTACCAAAATACCCCTTCTTAGCTCAAAATTCCAAAAAAATCCAAAAATTTTTAAAACCTCTCAAATATTCCCAATTTCATTTTTCTCAACTACCACATGACCCAATTTGGGCAATTTGACATTCTTTGACCAAAATTCACCAAATTCAACTCCCAAATCAATTCGAAATCACTCCAAATCTTTTCTAAACCTCTCATGACAATCATCCACACAATTTTGATCAATAAATTGAACTCGAACCAAAACTTTGACGAAAATCGAATTTTGACGAGTTTTTTTTTTTGACCCGATCGGCGACGAGGTTGTCAGGACGATCCCGGATAACGAAACGGATCGCGCCGACGCGTCCAGAACGTCAAAATTAACTAGGGATGACATCAATTTTGATATAATTCTGTGCACGCACGAATTGTAAAATTTTGGATATTAAAAAAAATTACAAAATAAAAAAAAGGAATCCTCTTTCTCATAAAATCCCAAAATCCCAAAATCCCAAAGCTCTCGGTCCGCCACTTGCCCCTTTCATTCGCGAAAACATCTGCTGCCCTTTCACCTCAGTCGCGAGCCAGGGCTGCTCCCGAATCTCCTCTGTCGCAAGATCTTCTCCCATCATAAGCCCTGGTGTTCTCTTGTCCCGTGTGTCACGGACAAATAGTCTCACATTGGCTAGGTGTAGGGCCGAAAAGCAGTATTTAAGTCCTGGGCTGCCCACCACCCATAAGGGCTCTTTTGGGAGGTGACACGTGGCTGACCTACTCGCTGCTCCCTCTTACTGCGCCCTGATCTTGTCGTGATTCTCGTCGGTTGCTCCTAGGGTTCGATTCACCTCAGGTGAACTTTGGGTAAACCTTCTTCTCCTTCGTGACTATATAAAACCCATTTGGAGAGTTCCTTAAGCCAGGCCGAATTCTTCTTTGAGGGTGGAGAGGTTCTGCCAAAATATTGAGTGATTCTCCCGTCTTAGTTGGCCTCTGCTTTGTGTTCTTGGGGCTTTCGTTTTCTCTGTTCCCCCTCCAAAAAAAAAAAAGAAAAAAAAAAGGAGACAAGAGAAGAGGCAAGGAGACTCCTCTTCTCTAGCACGCATTCAGAAGTAATGGATCTTCTCCTTTGCTCTTAATTTAACTGAGGAAAAAAGGCTTCTTCCTTCTTTAATTACAAGTTTTGTTTCCTGATGATTTCACGAGATACATCCTTTGATTTGGAATATTTAAGATGGCTGGATTTTCATCATGCTAAAGTCATAGAAGTGTTTGATTGAATCATATGAATTGCGTTTTGTTGGTGTTATCACTTCACATGTACTATTTGTTTTATTTTAAGTTAGGAAAGAAAGAAAACATAATTTATTAAAAAAAAAGGTTAATCAACACCATAGAGATTTTGGTTGATTGGTTTCATCAATCTCATGCTTTGTATCAAAATCTTACTTATCACCTTCATGAAAAAGTCAAATTAGTAGGTTGCATGCTAAGCGGTTGTTGAAATGCCGTAAGGGAATTTAGTTCATCGTCACATTTGCATCGAAGTTCGGTGGTGAAATATTTGAGCTTCTTATCTTATGTATTTTTACGTAAATCCTGTATGAGACCTTGCATAAAGTTCTTCCAAATGCCGCTGGAAAACAAACCCTTAATGCATTGACTTCATTTATGATGGAATGGTTGGTTGGCTTGTATGGAGGTTTAATCAAGTACCAACCTTTGGAGCAACACTTATCACTTGTATAGATTCACATTTTTAACACCCAGACTTTAATTTTCACATACATATTACCTTAAATCTGCACACTGTAGATGAATCTCATATGATTCCAATTGATTTTCTTTTGCCTTGACTGAAAGATGGATTGCTTTGCGGGAAGATTTTTTATCTTATGCTACTCCTTGATTTGATTTATTATGTCGAAGTTACATCATATAACTGCTTTGTAAGAAAATTATCTTTGCTTTCAGTTCGCCGTTCATGGATTACTAAGCATTAAATCTTCATTACCTTTGTGTACCGATTGACAATCACTCTTGAATAATTTCATCAAATTAGATGATCGTTTTGGCTGTACTTGATCATATTATTGTAGGGTTGCAAGTTAGAATTTGATTGCATTGTGATTTAATTCCTTGGAAATTGCATTGGTAACACAGTTTATTGTTCTGGAGTGCTGGCAATGTTTTGATATCGCAGGAGACAAGTATTTATTTTATTATCTTGCTGTAGCAGTAACATTCTTTGCAGAAAATATTTTGTTCCTACAAGGGGATGTCTTGCAAGAAGGCTTGAGCATAATTAAGGCAGGGAACAAGAATTAGGGGGGTTCGGTTCTTATATTAATTTCTGATGGAGAGATTAAAATGATTGGAAGATTTACTTGCATGTCACTCAGTTCATGCATATTTATATTTTTAACACTTGGATATCGCAATTGCATGCACTCTTGTATATTTGTAAATTTAGCATTTAAGGAAGATTTGCATAGATACCACCCAATTCTTAATATTTATGCTTCTAACACCCAAACTTCATTTTTACACACATTCCACCTTATCCTATGCGTGAAAGGGAGTTGTCTCTTTTGCAATATGAAAGGTTTATGACAATGTACATTTGTTAAAGCCTTGCATGGTTTACCTGCAAAAATCTGAAACCTTGCGTGGTTTAGTTGCAAAAATCTGAAACTTGCGTGGCTTATTTGAAAAATCTGGAACTTTGCATGGCTTATTTGAAAAATCAGAAACTTTGCTAGACTTATTTGCAAAATCTGAAATTTTGGCATTTGATTTGTAAAAATCTGGAACTTTTGGCATTCGATTTGTAAAAATTTGAAGCTTTCACATGTTTATTCACTCAACCTGAAACGAATTTGAGTCTGCTTTATGCAGATTTGAGATTTATAAAAGTCGGTTCTATGTATGTTAAAAATTCGTTTGAGTCGGCTTTATGCAAAGCTAGAATTGTACATTTTGATTTCATGCGAGTATGGAGTTCATTTAACTGGGCTTTATGCAAATTTGAGGTTTATCGAGTCGATTCTATACTCTCGGGTTATATGGGGACTCGGAAGCTTGGGCTTTTCATATACATAAATATATACACTCAAAGTGTGGACTTAAAGGTTCGATCATGGAGGTTATAAGATTTCAATTTCATGATACAAAACATATAAAATTATTGGAAATTGGAGGTGCCGCCTGACTTTGGAAAAGACTTGCATGAGATACTTGTGAGAATTTTGAAACTTCGAGTTTACTGTTTGGGAATTTGAATTTGATCATTTTATTCATGAAAGTTCCCAAAACTTTGACGTGGTTGACTCTGTGAAAAATTTAAAATTGTGCGGGTTGCTTTAATTGAGTTGGAAGTTCATTTGGCTTTATTTGAGTTTCCTTTGAGCTATAGTTTGAGGCTTTATTTGGCATCATTTGACTGTAAATTTTTGGGGGCTTTCATGTTGCCGTTTTCGAGCTTTTGAAATGCAGATTGTAAGAGGTTTCGACTTTTTGAAATACAATTTGGAAAGGATACCTTTCTTGGGTTGATCTGTTTGTGAAATTGGAGAAAATGATACTCTTATTGGGTTGATTCGTGAATCGTTGAGCCACATTTTTGGGACTTTTCATCGATTGTTTTAGATGCAGTTTTGAGGGTCGATTCACCTTTCACTTGTTTTGCTCTTTTAGGTGGACCGTTTTCTCCTCTCACCCCATTTTTCTTCTTTTCTTCCTTGCTTCTTGGTTGGATTTATATACTTATGTACGAAACATAAATGCACACATATAGCCTTTTGTTATATGTGAACCATCAAGCAAGGCTACAAGTCACACGGTTCATTTTGGGGTAAGGGCGATGATGACAAAGGCAAGTCGGTGGTACAACAAAATAATATTTCATCATACAACATCGGATTCGGTGAACTATAGGATGATAACATTATTCACCGACATAATACTAGCGGGACACCCTTGCCCTATTAGGTTTTTGGCGATCCCACGCCTGACGTTGTGATCAACTCGTGGACAATCATATTTCTATAAAACTGATAAAAACAGATACGATAAGAACAGATACTACATTTGTAAAAGTATTTTAACTACAAAATTGCTACAACTTTCTCTGCATGAAACTTATGTGCATTCTAAAATAAAAATTTTAATTATAAATTCGACTGTCCACTTGTCAATCACCGGTATCGGGCTAAGGAATACCCTCTTAACTTGATATAGTAGGACACCCTACTAGTTGAGTGTCGGACTCTATACACACGGGTGACCGATAGTAGCTTTGGAAGTTTCTCGAGTATATATATATATATATATATATATATATATATATATATATATANTTCTTTACTCTTTGAACCAGACATAAAGAACATTGACTAATCCTGAGCTTGGTTATTGAATCTGCGGCTAGGTTGGGAGGATACCGACTCTCACTTCGGAGCTCCCATGTTTCCCTCGTTTGAGGGCTAATATCTACACTTCAGCAACCAAACAATAGGACTGAATTTATGATTTTAGTCTGTCACTCTAAAATCTCTAATTCTACCCCCGATAATTTTTATTTCCCTATTTATTTGCACCAAACTTTTAAGGACTTTGATCTCCCTAAATTTTCGATGTAATCCTCAATTTAGTTGTAAAACTCAACATATTTTAACAAATCAATTAACCAGATTGAATGTAAATTAAGATGAAAGTGAAAAGATCATCACAACTTCTTTAACATTATCATGGCACAACCAATTCAGATGATAATTTCACAAAATCTCAAGATAAGGAGAAAGACAGAAAACTACTCAGAACTCATGGAAAAGATACGACAAAACTTAGAATTCATATATAAAAGAAAATTTATACAAATTAAAATAAGTAAATACAACTTATCTCGAATTCCTCCCAAGTAACTCCTCGAAGTTCATCTGAATCTCTTCTTTTCTTTACAGCACACAAAATTCTCCTTTGAAGAGGCAAGGAAGAAGAATTATCTCACTTTCCTTCCACTCTTACAATCTCTTGAAGAATTCCTCACAATATCTAACCCTAAATTACACTCCCTTGGACACCTGAAAACCTCTCGACACTCTCTGTACACTCTAAACTCCCACTTTTCGGTCTCCAAAATGTTTCTCTTAAAGTTGTAGAAGAGTTTTCAAGAGGTGCCTAAGCGTCACTTCAAAAGTCATTCACATTCAATGCATCTATTGAGAGAACCATCGTTCTCGTCGTCGGCGGCCTCGATGGCGCCGTCGGCGGCCTTCTAGAATATTTAATTCTGGACTCTCGGGAAAAACCCGCCGTCGGCAGTGTCGATGGCGCCATCGGCGCTCAAGATCAAATCTTCATATTTTGGTCATTTTTGCTTCAAATTCACTCATTTTTGCATTTTTTTGCTCCAATGACTCTAATTCAACATACCTTCAACAAAACCTCAAAAATACCTTGCTTTAAAGTGCAATATCATCAAAATCAGCGTAAAATAGGTATGGAAATCTCAACATATTTTTCTTTGGTCAAAATCTCCCAAATTTAACTATTACTTGTCCTCAAGTAATTTTAATACTACATAAAAGTTATTATCTACTGTGGTAAAGTTTTAATTTAGAATTAATATAAGTTTGATTTAAGTAAATACAATAGTAAGATTTTTAGAAAAATTTCAAGTAATTAAATTAACTCTGTAGGTACAAGACTATCTGGTCATCAAGTTTAAGAGTTCTAGTTTTCTATTCATTTCAAGAATGACTATATGTTGTAATATCAAGTCCCTTAAAATATTTAAATGATAGGAACTTCATGAGAACACTACTAGTAAAAATACTATTCCATAAATATAAATTCAGGAATGTATTTAAGTTTTCCCTTTAAGTAGGTCTAAGTGAAACCAGTTTTTGATTAGGCATCTTCTCAAGCTTTTCCTCACTTATATATTTTTTTTTCTTTTAATTTGGATTGCTTTCAATCTTATATTTTTCTCCTTTCTTTTCAGGGATTGTTGTCAATCCTGTTTTTTTTCTTTTTCAAGTGAAGATTACTATATCTGGATAGTCTTTAATAATTTTGAACTTCACTTTTCTTTCCTNGAAAGTGAAAAGATCATCACAACTTCTTTAACATTATCATGGCACAACCAATTCAGATGATAATTTCACAAAATCTCAAGATAAGGAGAAAGACAGAAAACTACTCAGAACTCATGGAAAAGATACGACAAAACTTAGAATTCATATATAAAAGAAAATTTATACAAATTAAAATAAGTAAATACAACTTATCTCGAATTCCTCCCAAGTAACTCCTCGAAGTTCATCTGAATCTCTTCTTTTCTTTACAGCACACAAAATTCTCCTTTGAAGAGGCAAGGAAGAAGAATTATCTCACTTTCCTTCCACTCTTACAATCTCTTGAAGAATTCCTCACAATATCTAACCCTAAATTACACTCCCTTGGACACCTGAAAACCTCTCGACACTCTCTGTACACTCTAAACTCCCACTTTTCGGTCTCCAAAATGTTTCTCTTAAAGTTGTAGAAGAGTTTTCAAGAGGTGCCTAAGCGTCACTTCAAAAGTCATTCACATTCAATGCATCTATTGAGAGAACCATCGTTCTCGTCGTCGGCGGCCTCGATGGCGCCGTCGGCGGCCTTCTAGAATATTTAATTCTGGACTCTCGGGAAAAACCCGCCGTCGGCAGTGTCGATGGCGCCATCGGCGCTCAAGATCAAATCTTCATATTTTGGTCATTTTTGCTTCAAATTCACTCATTTTTGCATTTTTTTGCTCCAATGACTCTAATTCAACATACCTTCAACAAAACCTCAAAAATACCTTGCTTTAAAGTGCAATATCATCAAAATCAGCGTAAAATAGGTATGGAAATCTCAACATATTTTTCTTTGGTCAAAATCTCCCAAATTTAACTATTACTTGTCCTCAAGTAATTTTAATACTACATAAAAGTTATTATCTACTGTGGTAAAGTTTTAATTTAGAATTAATATAAGTTTGATTTAAGTAAATACAATAGTAAGATTTTTAGAAAAATTTCAAGTAATTAAATTAACTCTGTAGGTACAAGACTATCTGGTCATCAAGTTTAAGAGTTCTAGTTTTCTATTCATTTCAAGAATGACTATATGTTGTAATATCAAGTCCCTTAAAATATTTAAATGATAGGAACTTCATGAGAACACTACTAGTAAAAATACTATTCCATAAATATAAATTCAGGAATGTATTTAAGTTTTCCCTTTAAGTAGGTCTAAGTGAAACCAGTTTTTGATTAGGCATCTTCTCAAGCTTTTCCTCACTTATATATTTTTTTTTCTTTTAATTTGGATTGCTTTCAATCTTATATTTTTCTCCTTTCTTTTCAGGGATTGTTGTCAATCCTGTTTTTTTTCTTTTTCAAGTGAAGATTACTATATCTGGATAGTCTTTAATAATTTTGAACTTCACTTTTCTTTCCTTAAATTTGAAACTCAAAGCATTTCTTTACCTTATAAGTATTTCATAGTTTTCACATCATTGAGCCACAATCTTTGCTTCTTAAAAGAATTTCTAAGATTCTTAATTTTTCAAAATATAGTTTTCCTTATTTTAAATAACTAACTATAGTCTTATTGTCTTATACTAAATATCTTTATCTACAAAATTAATTTTCATTACAAAATAATTCCTTTAAATCTTCCATAATATTTAAATATTTACAAAATATAGTTATTTGAATTAAATTCACTACAAAAAATCATATTAAGAATTTTTGAAAATATTTAAATTGAGAAAAAATAATAGTTAATTTTTTTCTTCTCTCCCCCAAACTTAAATTTTTCAATATGGAATGATACAGGTGGAAAGAAAGATTCTAAATATAAATCATACCTCAGTACTTTAGACATTTTCATCATTCTGGAATTTTTGCAGTTCCTTCTCAAAATTTTACTTCAACTGGTTTGTAATATTAGAAGCTTTCTATACATATAAATCATTAAAGAATTTGCTGGGTAATGAAATTTGAAAATAAGTACAAAACTAAATATTATACAAACACAATATTTCACTAACACATCACAATACTAAATAAAAACAACTACAAATACGTCACAATGCAAAAAAAAAAAAAAATCATATCACATTACAAATTTACAAAGTACTAATCAAAGTCTATTATAACTACACATGCACATTTCAAACTATAACACTAAACATTTATGCAAACATAAAGTAAAATAGACAATAAAATGAAAGTACAAACGAACAAACAACTATCTCTATTACAAAAGCACAAAACAACAATATATTAATCACTATCATATATCAAAATCCCATACTAGATCCTCACCTCCCTGGTTAGCAGGTGGATTGGGCTGATACTGAGTATAACGGGGGCATTCAGGAAAAGTAACATCAGTCTTACCTCTGTAGTGTCGAGCCTGAGCTTTGTAGTAAGCTACATACGCACTATCATGATCGTGTCTACGTTCTAATCCCCCAATTCTTTCATTTATTTTCTCTATACTCTTCCGCTTCAAGGTTAACTCATCCATTAAATCACGAAGGGGAGGGGAACTAGAGGAAGGAAGGTCATAACTAGTAGAGGGGATTTCTCTACTAGTAGAAGGTTCTTTACTCCTCCCATATCTCCATCCTTCATTTGATTCATACGTCATTAAATTAGCTTTACTAATGGGCTTCATAGGGTAAACCCATTCTTCATCATCTTCAGCTTCAACTCCAGAAAGTTGGCAAAGTGCATAAATGAGGCCACGATGTCCCAAACCTCCACTTGACTCACTCCTTGCCGTGGTCAAAATATTCTTAGAAATAATTCTCCCCACATTTATAGTCCGATTTTTCTGAATACAGAAATTCAGAATAGCTCTTTCTCTTGTTACCTCACTATGGTGACAGGTTGGTATCAAAGTAGAGAAAATAAAATAGTGTCACGCTTTAGATGTGACATTTAACATGGAAGCAGAAAAATTTACCCGTTCTCGCCGCTTTATCTTTCATGTCCCTTTCCAACCAGTGAGAAAGTTAATGAAATCATTCAGCAGGCCTTCCATTGTACTGAAGGTTTCATCATTGTAGATGGAGTCTGGGACTTCATAAAATGAGTTAATGTGGGCGGCACTAAACTCAACAGAAAACTCTCTTACTCAAACGGTTCTGTCCTCAGAATAGAACGCATTGGCATAAAATTCTTTCACAATATTCACAGCAGCTTTATTGGTGGTATAACAAAATTTTTCCCACCTCCATCCGGTAATGACTCGTTCAACTTCTCCTCCCGGACTCTCAAAAACATGATCTTGAATACATTTCTTTTCTTGAAATACTGAAGTAAATCTAGACTGAGCCTTTGCATTGATGAAGTGAGACTCATCAAGCTCAAGTCGCCTCTTTTGTCGTGGAGTCATTTCAATCTAATCAAAGTTATAGAAAAAGTCCAAAACATCCTTCAAATATGCAAATAATGGCTTCTAAGAGTGACTCTAAGATTTCAGAAACAAGTTCCAAGAATTTCTTCCAAATATTTTCTCCATATTCTCAATTTTTTCGGATTTCCTCAATGTGGAAGAAATTCAAGGTGAAAATCAAAAATTTTTAGGTTGGAGTGAAGCTCTTATCGAGAGATGATGAAATTCGGTGTCTAAAAGCCTTTGAAATTGCCCCAAATCCAAGGTCTTCAAGCCTTATATCAGAATTTTTGTTTTTTAGGAGGAAGGGGATGATGAATAGTGGCGGTTGACTGGTCAAAATCGTGGTTAAAAGTGTTTTTTCGGTATCTCGCCATTGACGGGGTCTTTAGCGCCGTCGGTGAGCTCTATTGAATTAAATAGCCTAAGTCTCAGGAAAAATCCGCCGTCAGCGGCGTCGATGGCGCCGTCAGCGAGATTTTTAAAATTGGTTCAATTTCTAAATTTTAGCTATTTTGATCAATTTCAAGCCTCATCGACATCTGTTTAATCATTATAGACATAAATTTGAAGTGACTAAATGATGTACTAACACAAATAAACATTCACAACACAAAATATCACAATTATATATAAAATCCAAGGGTTACAATACACGTTATATGACACACATAAGTTTGGGATTTTCTCAACCTTAATACATCAATGCAGCGTCACAATCCAAAATACAACACTCTAAATGCTAAAAACAAACATTCTATGCTCAATCTCAACTATACTGAGATCTAAAAGCAAAATTTGAAAGTGAATTAAACACATAAGACAGTGAATTAAACACATTAAACACATAACACCGAATCACTAGTGTCTTGTCCGGAACTAAAGGCTGAATAGGAAGTGAATTTTGAGATGATTGATCCACAATAATAGTCATATCATTTTCATCTTCATTGGTTGGGAACTTCTCAGTTGGGCCCAAAAGCTTCCAAGGTAGAAGTACCTTTTCCCAATTCTCATAAGATACTTGGAATTGACTGTAAAGTAGGAAAATTATTGAAGGATATCCAAGCCCGTAAGTTGATCCATGAACGATCAGGCCCAAAACTGACTTAAAAATTATCGATCCAATATCAATCGACAGTCTCATTTGAATATAGTAATTCAGAATAACACTCTCTTTAGTAACTTTACCGATCCTTATCGTCGGTAATAATTTTACAGAAATGAAGAAGTGCCAATGTTTAGAAACGGGGTGTAGAAGTGTAGCAGGAAACTAACATACCCGTTTTCTCTCATTTCTCAATCTTCAGTCTCGTCCGTCAAATATTGGTAGATTTCATTCATCAGATTTCTTGTCGGGACGAAGTTGAAATAATGACAGACATGAACATTCTCGATCATATATAACTCATTAATCCGCGAAGGAATAAAAGTTAACCATCTGCCTCACACATAGACGACTCCCTTGTTCCATGCAAATTAGCATAAAACTCCTTCACCACAGGAATGACTACAACAACTGTAGTGTAGCACAACACTTCCCATCGTCGTCGCACAATCATCTCTTCAATTGCTGTTGAAGGATTGTTCAATCCTCGATTCACGAATCCTCTTTCCTTGATTAATCTCCTCTTTGACAGCACTCTGTTGAAGATTTGTTGCGCCTCAGAACTAATGAACTTTCTCCGGTTGAACACTCAAAATCTAAGATTTTCAGTGGAATTGGAAGCCATAGGGATGAATTTGGTGGGGTTTCACTTCTTTTTTGGGGTAATATGAATTTAAGAATCGAATTTGGAAGTTTATAGGGAGTAAATCTTGTCTAAAATTGCCAAAAACTATCATTTCAAACACCGAAAATCGTCATTTTGTCGTTCTCACTGTCGACGGTGTCGATGGTGCCGTTGGCGAGCCTTTANAGATTTTCAGTGGAATTGGAAGCCATAGGGATGAATTTGGTGGGGTTTCACTTCTTTTTTGGGGTAATATGAATTTAAGAATCGAATTTGGAAGTTTATAGGGAGTAAATCTTGTCTAAAATTGCCAAAAACTATCATTTCAAACACCGAAAATCGTCATTTTGTCGTTCTCACTGTCGACGGTGTCGATGGTGCCGTTGGCGAGCCTTTAGAATTGATTTTCTGGGCTCTCGGGAAAAACCCGCCTTCGGCGGCGTCGAGCCTGCCTTCTGCGCTCAAGGCAAAAATTTCACAGTTTTGCTCTAGTCCGAATGCGCTCCAATTTTCTCTATGAATCCAATTTTTATGATGATTCAATGGTAAATATGAGTAGTAGAGTTCAATACTACCGCAAACTAA
>JXCR01109479.1:3387-42658 GCA_002079205.1 Phalaenopsis hybrid cultivar
ATATATATATATATATATATATAGTTACAATTATAATTTTGAAAATATGAGACCAAATTGATCTCATATATGCAATAGTTTAAATAAGCGAGCACAATACCACAAATGATGTACTTATCCTGGGGAATAAACACATTACATGATATTGAGACTCTAATAAATAAACTAAGAAATTTATGACATCCGTTTTGGCTTGTGAAATCTTTTTATGTTGACCGACAAGTTCATCTTTCTAATATGGACGAATAGATAGGGTTTATATTAAGCTGAGTTCTAAAGTTCTTTATAGTAGCAAACCCCTATAGTTACTTATATCTTATGTAACCAAAGTTGCGTAAGAATAATCTCCTTTCAGATAAATGGTTTTGATTTCAAGAATTTCAAGTTTTAAGGTTTTTAAGATTTGACATTGGAAGTTCAAAAAGGAATGCTCAAATGGGAATAAATATTTTATGGAATCCAAGGGAATTTAAGGTAGCAGATGTCACTTATTTTGAGGGAAACCTCGATGACTTCTCAAACTATTATAATATTTGGCTTCAATTTTGAGAAAATATTGGTTGATGTTTTATCCTGCTAGTTTTATTATTTTGGGCTTACACTTGCATGACATGATACAGTCATACAAATAGCCTTGAAGATAAGAAGGTTTACATCGTAATGAACGATAACCTCAAAGCCTTAAGTTAGTTAGGGCTTAAATGGTACATCACGACTCCGCAAATGCCTAAAGATGGTTTGAGGATTTACATCATGCAAGACGAGCTACCTCAAAATCATATGACTTATGTCGGTGCTATTTTTGGTTGGAGAGAGTTGCCCGTAAGAAGCTGTCGGCCACCGGAATCGAAATCCTGTCGCCCACTTCAGAAAGACGTTTTAATTTACATATATATTTAGTTTTAGAAAAATATGAAATCAAACTGACCCCATATTTTTCATAGTTTTAATGAGAGAGCACTGTACCTCAAATCCTATATCTATCCCGAAGGACAAACACAATACTTAAGGATGAGGCTCGATCAAATAAACTAAGAAATATATGACATTCGTTTGGTCTGCAAAACTTTTTATATTTGCTGGCAAGTTCCCGTATTTAATATAAAGGATTAAATAAGGCTTATATTAAGCTGGGTTCGGACATTCTTCCTATAAGGGCAAGCCCTTATAGTTAATTACATCTTAAATGATCAAAGTCACCTAAGAAGACTCTCGATAAAAATCAGGAAATATTATATTCTAAAAGTTTCAAAGGGTGGGACTCTTCAATGAGATCGGATGTAGAGGTGTGAAAAGGGATTGGTTCAAATTTGGAACATTTTATTGTAGAATCCAAAGGAGGAAGAACTAGGGGATGCCATGGATCCAATGGAGAACCCAGTGACCACACAAATAGCCTGAAAGATGTGAGGATTTAGTTCTTGGCAAATGACAACCTCGGGATCCTAAGACGAGTTAGGGCTTATATTGTATAACAGGGCTATGCAAAGGCCTAAAGATAAGGTGATTTACGTTGCATAAGCAAGCAACCTCGAAGTCTTATGGCTTTGTTGTTTAAGTCTAAAGAATGAGTTAGGGCTTATATTATATAACAGGGCTATACAAAGGCCTAAAGATAAGGTGAGGATTTATGAGTTAGGGCTTATATTGTATAGCAGGGCTATACAAAGGCCTAAAGATAAGGTGAGGATTTAATTGCATAAGCAAGCAACCTCGGGTCCTATGGCTTTGTTGTTTAAGTCTAAGGAAGAAAGATTGGTTTAGCTGGGGAAGATAGGGTTCGGCTATGCAAAGGCCTAAAGATAAGGTGAGGATTTACGTTGCATAAGCAAGCAACCTCAAAGGGGCTATACGAAGGCCTAAAGATAAGGTGAGGATTTACGTTGCATAAGCAAGCAACCTCAAAGTGGTTTAAGTCTAAGGAAGGAAGATTGGTTTAGCTGAGGAAGACAGGTTTTGCTGTTGAAGATGAGTTAGGGCTTATATTGTATAGCAGGGCTACACAAAGGCCTAAAGATAAGGTGAGGATTTATGTTGCATAAGCAAGCAACCTTGAAGTCCTATGTATTTATTGTTTAAGTCTAAGGAAGGAAGATTGGTTTAGCTGGGGAAGACAGGTTTTTCTATTGAAGAACTGTTTAAGTCTAAGGAAGGAAGATTGGTTTAGCTGGGGAAGAAAGGTTTTGCTGTTGAAGAAATATCTAAGGAAGGAAGATTGGTTTAGTTAAGGAAGACAGGTTTTGCTGTTGAAGATGGCCGTGCTGCCCGCTATGCTAGCTCCAAGCTCCTCGCCGTGACGAGTTTGAGTTTTCTAGTGTGTCAAGTTATAATGTAAAATCAAATGGCCTTACGGTTGAAGTTCTTTAAATTTTATGGGGGCATGTTAAAGTTGATTAGAGCGACACAGATTAGGATCCTACGGTTCCCTCATTCCGACACAACTATTTTTTATTGGATTCACTTAGTTCAAATGAACCTACTAAACTCAACTTAATGAGTTCCAGAATTTCATCTAGACCGTGGGAAGTCTCGTTAGCAACCGTAGGTTACCTTCTTCGAGGAATTCCCGATCATCCGATAGAGACATCTTAATTTAGTTGTAAATATAATTTTGTGTGATGTTTGTGATTAAATTTTTGAGTTTTTTTATATTTTGAATGTTGTGGCGGTGATTCTTATCTTGGTTGATTTTAGTTTTGATTTTGGTTTTGGTTTTAGTTTTGGTTTTGTGGCTATCCTGATAGTTTTAGTTTTCCATGTAAATTTGTATAAGCACAAAAGTATATCATAACAGTACAAGAATGACAACATTGAAAATAGTAAAAAGCGTACCTGGCGAGTCTTTTCGTTTCACCACCTGAAACTTAAAATACATGTTAGGGCAATTTATATAGAGGCAAAAAGTAAGGTTTTTGTAGTTTTCCTAACGCTATGTCATATTTTGATGGGTTCTTAGGAGTTTAATTAAGGATGATGTTTCTAAGCAAAATATATTAAGTTTAGTAGATCTCTGAGGTATCCAACAGATATAGAGAAAGAAGCAAGTCTGTGCTACTCTCTCGATGTCTGATGCAAAACCCCGAGTTCTTTTAATAATATTATGTTGCTCAATAATTCATCCTATAAAATATCTTAATGCTCAATGAACATTGATGTCTCAATTATCCCTAAGAGAAAGGTAATTATCATATGTAATTTAATTTTGAAAATTACGTGGGTGAAGACTCTTAAAGAGGCAAGTTAGTGTTATTGGAACACTTAACCAAATTTTGGTCCTAATTGGGCTTGTAGTGTTTGAAAGATGTTTTAATTTTAATTGAGTTTGTTTTTCTAATCCTTATTTAAATGAAAATTGATTTATCCTAAGTCACTACTAAGCCCTTAAGACCTAAGTGAGTGTCTTAATTAGTTTTGAAAAGATTAAGCTTTAGATGGTCGTAATTCACGATTTGAATTTTATTTAAAAATCAAAATAGGGGTATTAAATTGATTAATTATTGACTTCAAAAGTCATACCCTTAAGCCTTAAGTTCATTTTATTTAAATAAACTTCCAAATTTTATTAATTTAGAAATCTATTAACTTATCTTTTTAATTAAGAAAGTGAGGTTGGTTTCTACCAATTAACCCATTGTATTTCAAACATCAAATAAAGTGACTAAGATCAGAGGTTACCCATTTTCCTTCTTGAATAAAGCCTAAATGTTAATTAAGGCTAAATTTTCAAAATTACACATTTGCCCTTAAGGCTCTAACACTTCATAATTTGTCAAATTTAATTCAAATGCTTTTAAATTTTTATCCTATCTCATTTATGAGACAATTAAGACATTAGAGGAGAAAACGTGATTTTTCAAAATTTAATTTATTTTGTATAATTATTTTTATGCAAAAATAGGATTTTTGAAAGAAAATTCCTAACTTTACCAAGGTAAATCCTAATTCATTGAAGTTTTTACTGAAGGTAGGCTTAGGCCAGAGAAGCCTTTGGACCAAATTTCATGATTTTTTTTAAATTTTATCTGAATTTTAAGAATTATTGTAAGTTCTGAAGTATTTATTAAAATACAAAATATTTTAAATGGGAAAAATTAAGTTTTGTATTTTTGAAAAGTCTCCCTGAGGTCAAAGAACTTAGAGATGAAGATTTTATTATTTTTTGAGTTTTATTTGATTTATAGGAATTATTTTTAGTGAAATCTCATTTTTAGCCTTTAAAAATTATTTTTAAGCTTTGAAATTCAGTTTCTTTATTTAGAAAACCAGGAAAAATACTCCAATTGTTCCTAAGTGCTTAGGAAACAATTTAAAACATTTCCATGAATTTTATTATTTTTGTGATTTTAATTATTTTAAATATTTAAGGCATAAGATGTTCTGGATATACTTCAACATGGACTATATATTGTACCTTTTTAGGCGTTAGCCTATGTTTGATCCGTGACATCTTTATTGGAGCAGATTAATGGAAATTTCTCTCAGAAATGTGCCTATTTGTCAGTTGCCTTTTTGTGCGATGGATGGATGTCACGAACCCCGCGTTGGTTCAAAATTTCAATGAATGAAGAATGAAACAAGAAACCTTTAACAAGAAATAAAATTCAAATAAAACTATTCACAAATGAATAAAAAACAAAACAAATTTCTTTTGAAAATCTACTAATTAAAATAAAATTTTTTAAGACATATTTTAAAAAAATAAATGTGATAAAAACAACAAGAAAAGAAAATGAATCTGTTGAGAGGATTCTATCAATTTTGGAGTTTCTTACTCTTTGTACGCGCAGCACAATCATCTTTATCTACATTAACTCTCTTCACATCTCCGCGAAATTTCACATTATGCACAAAACCCCACGAAACTCTACAAACCTTCTTCAACAAAATCAACCTCTTCACATGACACATTTCTGCAAATTCAACATCACAAACTCTCTACACTGTTTTCATATGACTCTCGAAGTCAGTATCCAAATTTTGACTCCCCATCTTCGAGATTGGTATAAGACTCCCTTTAGTGGAGCATGACATCCTATGCTTAATCTTTGAGGTCAGTCCCCGACTTCCGACTCTCTTTTCAAAAATGATAACTAAAATTCAATTCTCATTTCCGAATCAGTACCTAAATTCTGATTCCTTCACATATTTTCGTATTCTACTCACATATTCCCCACAAATTCCCATGTGTAAATTTGCATATTTTCTGCAAAATAGCACATATATTTTCTTATAACCTTTTGGGTTGGATGTAAGTTCTAGTGCTTTCCTTCCTAACATGACGGATATATTTTCTTATTACCTCTTGAGTTGGGTGTGAGTCCTAGTGCTTTCCTCCTCAATGTAGCACACATATATTCTTGTCACCTCTTAGGTTGGATGTGAGTCCTAGTGCTTTCCTTCCTAATGTGACACATGTATTTTCTTGTTACCTCTTGAGTTAGATGTGAGTCGAGTTAGATGTGAGTCGTACTACTTTCCTCCTCAATGTAGCACACATATTCTCTTGTCACCTCTTGGGTTTGATGTGAGTCCTAGTGCTTTCCTCCTAATGTGACACATATATTTCCTTGTTACCTCTTGAGTTGGATGTGAGTCCTAGTGCTTTCCTCCTCAATGTAGCACATATATTCTTTTGTCACCTCTTAGGTTGGATTTGAGTCCTAGTGCTTTCCTTCATAACGTGATGCCTATATTTTTTTGTTACCTCTTGAGTTGGATGTGAGTCTCAGTGCTTTCCCCCTCAATTTAGCACACATATTCTCTTGTCACCTCTTAGGTTGGATGTGAGTCCTAAGGCTTTCATTCCTATTGTGACACATATATTTCCTTGTTACCTCTTGAGTTGGATGTGAGTCCCAGTGATTTCCTACTCAATGTAGCAGATATTTTCTTCATCATCGCTTGGGTTGGATGTGAGTCCCAGTGCTTTCCTTCCTAACGTGACATATATATTCTCCCTATCGTATGTCAGTTCGAATATAAATCCCCAGTGGTAACTCGAACTAGTACAGTCCTTTATTTCTGGCGACATATCCTTACTGGTTGACGTCTTCTACACTATTGTCACTCTTTTGAGTCGGATGTGAGCCTCTATGTTTTCCATCTCGATTTGGTCCTCCCACACAAACCTATTCTCATCTTTTGAAATCAATTTCAATACCACCTTAAATGGATTATGGAATCTGATTCTTATTTTAGGATTGATACCTAAATTTCAATTCCCACCTCGGGGTCAACACTTATATACTGACTCCCATCCTTTATAAATATTTGAAATTTCATAACCTAAAATTCACTCTCCGATCCCCAGCGAGAGTCCCTACTTCTTGATTTCAATTAGATGATCACCTACTAATTTCCCGACAAAAGCAAATAACACAAACAGCTCTACACATAATTTTGAGTCTATTGACTTAGGAGTTTGTATTGATTTTTGACGATCTCGTCGGTCAACGCCAATACGCGTGGTGTGCTTGCCCAGCACACCACACCTATTGGGGGTCCATTTGTTGACCTCACTTTTGGTTGAGGTTTAGTTTTTCCTCTTTAGTAGCCTAAGGTCTAGCCATAGGACTTTTCTATTGACTATTCTTAGAAATCTAGATAAGGAACCCTCACCATTAGAAAATCTACACTCTTCTTTACTCAACTTGAAGTTCCACATATTGGTCCTAACCTCTAGCACTTAGTAGGTGGTCAGTATGGGGGAGCTCAAGGTGAGTTCCCATAGGACTGCTTGCCCTTAGGGTTGACTCTGGGTGTTGATCTAGAGCTAAGGCATTGCTCAAGAAGAGTTCCCTTAGGATTTATTGACCTTAAGGTTGACCCTGAGTGTTGGTGTAGGGCTAAGGCACTCACTTGCAATCACTTACACTCACAATCACTCATAACCCTAAACTTAAATTTCTAGGCTTTGGTCCCTTGATACTTTTGGGATACTCATATAGGTGGCCCCCTAAACCCACTAGCCCTTGGCTAGGGTTTAGCAAAGACCACTACATAGAGGACCCAAAATAGGATTTTCATTGGTCCATGGCTTATTGATGGTGCTCTAACTCTACCAAGATACCCAACCTATCCTTTTGCTCCTAAATTCCCTGAGATTACCTAAGTACCCTTGGGACCCCAAATTTGGCCAACATTCCCAAATTTACCCAAAATACCCAAATTGGTTCAAAAATCATTTCAAATAACTTGAAAACACCAAAACTAACCAAAATCACCAAAATTGGCCAAATTACCAAAACGCCCCTCCTTAGCCAAAAATTCCAAAAATTTCAAAAAATATCAAAAATTCCAAAAACCTCCCCAATATTCCCAATTTCATTTTTCTCAACTATCACATGATCCAATTTGGTCAATTTGACCACTTTTGACCAAACCCCCAACTTGCCCATTAAAGGCCCATAATTTTCTTAAATTACCTCAAATGTCTATCCAATTGGTCTCAATTTCAACAAATTTCAATTCTAAACTAAATTAACCCTTGATATGACTAATTTAGACCAAATATAAGCCCAATTAGTCCATGGTTTGAACTCAATTTTGAGCTAAACCAAAAACCCAATTTTGGGCACATGACCTAATCTCACCAAATTGAACCCATGGCCTACTCTATTTGCCAAAATTAGTGATGAAAAATCTTCATAAAATTCATACACATCAAATTTGACCTTAAATTAGCCTTGGTGAAGCCCCAATTTCATTTAATTTCAACTTAAGTCCAAAAAGCCCCAAATTTGCCCTAAATTGGCCATGTCTCAAAATCTCACCAAATTGATGGCCTTAACCCCAAAATTTCCAATCCATGTCTTATTGAAAAATCTTCAAAACATCTTCCTTGATCATTTGTACCATTCAATTTGGACTTAGCCCAAGGCTAGCCCAATCTACACCAATATCTAGCCCAACATGCCCAAATTGATCAAATTTAAAAAATAATTCAAATTGACCCACCAATTGAACTCAAAATCACTTCAAAACTTCACCAAAAATCTTCATAACAATCATATACAAAATGTTGATCAATCAATTTGGCCAATTTACATGGATAAGTAGCCCAAACCCACGATTTGATCACTTGAACCCACATTGAACCCATGCACTAAAGATGGCCTAACTACCCCAAAGTCACCAAATTAATGACTCCACAATCATTATTTGGACCATAGTTGCCAGCCTAAAACTCTTAAAACAACCTAAACTATGCCATGGACAGAAGGTCCACTAAATTAAGGGATTTCATTCCATATTTTCTTAAGCTTAGGATATTTTTTGCCAAAATAAAACCTAAACAAATTAAATTGCTGTAACATATTCCCTTGGCTCACCTGACCTCCCTAGCCACCTCCCGTGGCCGGCCGACCAGCCTAGTGGCTAGAAAATGGCCAAATCAAGAGCCACCCCCATTGAATTAAGCCCAATTCAAACCTAGAGGCCACCTCATCCAAGTTGAAGCTTAGAGCCTCTCTGCCCTCCACTTAGGCAACACATTCCACCCCCCAATTGGCCATGGAAGCAAGCCTAAGGCCATTGTTATAAAAAGCTCCCCTCCACGGCCATGTAGAGAGAGTTAAAATTTCTTCCGAGAGACTTCCCCAAGATGATCCCAAAGTCTCTTGGAGACCTCCGCAGTGCAACCCAACCACCACATTGCCCTGAATCCCCTTGTCGGAGCCCACGTTTTGAGCTCAAAACCTTGCCGGAGATAGGACAAAGCTCTCCACACCTTGACACTGCACCAAACTCAAATTAAACTCACCCACACCTTCACAACATTGAAAGAAGCTAAAGCCCCATCAAATCCCCCTTCCTTAGAGCCCCTAGTATAGACTTTGATCAACACTTGAAACCAGACTTGGTCAAATTTGGGTCTAGACATTTCACCATAGAAAGAGGCTTAATCCCTAACTTCTTTGGACCCCAACGAGAGTGCCGAGACTCTCTGATTAAAGCTTCCCTTCTCAAAGCCAAGGTATTGAACCTCTATTTTTCCCAAGCCTATTTTGATTCTCCATTTAATTAGGCTTAATTTAACTGCATGACTACTGTATGGATATGTTCTTCTCACTTAGATGAGTCCATAGGACCAAACCCAAAGTGATTTGGTTTAGTTTAGGTTGAGATCTTAGGGTTTTAGTGTGGACGGTCACGGGATGACTCTATCCGGAATGATGATAGGGAGTCGTCCGATCGCGCGAGTATCGGATGGATGGAGGAGATCGAGCCGAGCAACGCTTCCTTACATGAACTGTGGGTCGAGTCAGTGGCTACGTGGATAGTAGGTTCCAACCAGAGCACACCATGCGTGCGTTCAGAACTTCCTAGGATACAATCAGTACCATGCGTTTAAATAGGAAAATAGGGATTTTCTTATTTAAATAAATAGCCCTAGCTTTAAAAATTCATATCTTGGTATAAAAAAATCATAAAAATAAAATAAAAATACCCTCTTGCTCAGTGAATAAAGGAGAATATTGAGGAAATAATTTTAAGTCCATTTGATTCATATTTTATTTCTAATTAATTAAACACTGATTTGGATGTTTTGATTCTCCATGCATGTAGTAATTTCACCATGGCTTAAAATTTTAGCATGTTTTTGCCTCCATCTTAGGAAACATTCCTTAATTTTTCCAAAGTCAAAAGATGTCCCTAGATAGAGATCCATATTTTTCAAGTTTATATGCATTATTTGCTTGAATTACTCATACAAATTAGCATGTTATTTAAAAAAATCCAAGAAAATTTTGGAAGGTTTATGATGACCAAAAAGCCTTTAGGAAAATTTCTTAAAAGCCAAGGCATTCAAAATACACCTAAATTTTACAAACTCTAAGTCATTAAGATAATTAATTTTGAAAATTAAAAACAACAAAATGACTTGATTTTGATCTCCCCTACTGCTTAAGATCCAGAGAACTCACCATAAAAATTTCAAAGCATTTTGAGTTCATTTGGTAACTTAAGTTGTTTTTTTTTAATAAAAATCATTTTAGCACTTAAACTGATTTTTAAAAATCAAAATATAACTAAAAAATTTACAAAAACTTATTTTTTGGGTTTTCTGTGATTAGGGGTATTTTCTAAAAATAAAATGGCGTATAAAATAAAAACTTGATTTTTAGCCTATTTTATAAAATTTAAATAATTAAAAATCACAAAAATAATGAAATTCATGAAAATATTCTAAATTACTTCCTAAGAACTTAGAAACAATTAGGATATTTTTTCCCGATTTTCTTAATAAAGATACTGAATTTTAAAGCTTAAACAATAATTTTTAAAGGCTAAAAATGGATTTTTACTAAAATAATTTAAAAAATTCAAATAAAAATAAAAAAATGTGAAATTTGTGTCTCTATGTCCTTTGAATTTAGAAAGATTTAATAAAAATATAAAACTTAATTCTCCCCATTTAAAATATTTATATTTAATAAATACCCCAAATATTAAAATAATTCTTAAAATTCATATGAAATACAAAAAACCATGAAATTTGGCTTGAATGCTTCCCTAGTTTAGGTCTACCTCTAGTAAAAATTTCAAGTGATTAGGATTTACATTGGTCAAGTTAGGAAATTTCTTTGAAAAATCCTATTTTTGCATGAAAATAATTATATAAATTAAATTAAATTTTTGAAAATCACATTTTCTCCTCTGATGTCTTAATTGACCCATGAATGAAGTAGAATAAAAATTTTAAAGTCATTTTGATTAAATTTGATGAAGTATGAAGAGTTAAAGCCTTAGGCATAAATGTGTAATTTTTGTAATTTAGCTTTAATTAACATTTAGGCTTCATTCAAGAAGGGAAATGGGCAACCTCTGATCTTAATCTAGATGCTTGAAACACAAGGGGTTAATTAATAGAAACCAACCTCACTTTATTAATTGAAAAGATAAGTTAATCAATTTCTAAATTATTAAAATTTGAAAGTTTAATAAAATAAAATGAACCTAGGACTTAAAGGTATGCCTTTTGAAGTCAATAATTAATCAATTTAATACCCCTATTTGATTTTCAAATGAAATTCAAATAATGAATCATGATCACCTAAAACTTAACATTTTCAAAACTAATTAAGACACTCATCTAGGTCTTAAGGGCTTAGTAGTGACTTAAGCTAAATCAAGTTTTGGTTAAATGAGGATTAGAAAAGCAACTATCAATAAAAATTAGAACATCATTTAAACACTCTAAGCCCAATTAGGACCAAAATTTGGCAAAGTGTTCCAATAACACTAACTTGCCTCATTAAGGGTCTTCACCCACATAGTATTCAAAATTAAATTACAAATGATAAATAACTTACTCTTAGAGATAATTGATACAACAATGTTCATTGAGCATTAGGGTATCTAAAGGATGAATTATTAAACAACATAATAAGTTTAAAAGAACTCGGGATTTTCCACCAGGCATCGAGAGAGTAGCACGGACCTGCTTCTTTCTCTAGATCTCTTGGATACCTCAGAGCTCCACTAAGCTTAATATGTTTTGCTTGAAAAAAAATCATCCTTAATTAAACTCCAAAGGACCTGCCTTAACATGCCTTTTAAGTTTCAGTTGGTGGAACGAGAAGAGTTGTCAGGTATGCTTTTAAATTTTTTAGTGTTGTCTTTCTTGTATTTTCAAACTATATTTTTATACCTGCAAATTTGTATGCTAAACAACGACGCCACCCTGCATGAAAACTAAAACTGTTAGGATAGCCACAAAACCAAAACCAAAACTAAAACTAAAATCAACCAAGATAAAATTCACCGCCACAACATTCAAAATATAAAACAACTCAAAATTTAATCACAAACATCACTCAAAACTACAATTTCAACTAAATTAAGATTTCTCTATCGGATGATCGGGAATCCCTGGGAGCAGGTAACCTACGATTGCTAACAAGTCTTCCCACGGTTTAAATGAAATTATGGAACTCATTAAGTTGAGTTTAATAAATTCATTTGGACTAAGTGAATCTAATAGAAAATAGTAGTGTCAGTACGAGGGAACCGTGGGATCTTAACTGATGTCGCTCTAATCAAATTTAACATGCCCCCATTAAATTTAATGAACTTCAACCATAGGGTAATCTAATTTAACAACATAACTTGACACTCTAGAAAACTCAAACTCGTCACAGCAAGGAGGAGCTAGCATGGTGGGCAGTACAACCATTTTACACAATAGAACCTGTCTTCCCCAGCTAAATCACTCTTCCTTCCTTAGACTTAAACAACAAACCCATAGGAGTTCGAGGTTGTTTACTTATGCAACGTAAATCCTCACCTTATGTTTAGGCCTTTGTATAGCCCTACTATACAATATAAGCCCTAACTCGTCTTAAGATTCTGAGGTTATTGTTTGTCACAAACTATGTCCTCATATCTTTCAAGTTATTTATGTGATTGCTTCACAAGAATGTAAGCCCTAACTAATAAAATTGATATGATGAAACACCTGATTATCTCTCCTTAAAACTGAAGCCAAACATTATGATAGCTTGGGAAGTCACCGAGGTTCTCCTCTAGATCCATGACATCCCGTAGTTCTTCCTCCTTTGAACTCTACAACAAAATGTTCCAAATTTGAACCAATCCCCTTTCACATTAAAAAGTCCTACCCTTTGAAACTCCTTGAAGATAATATTTCCTAATTTTTATCGAGAGTCTTTTTAGGTGACTTTAGTCATTTAAGATGTAATTAATTATAAGGGCATGCCCTTAGAGGAAGCATGTCTGAACCCAACTTAATATAAACCCTATTTAATTCTTTATATTAAATAGGGGCTCCATGTCCGAACCCAGCTTAATATAAACCCTATTTAATTCTTTATATTAAATAGGGGAACTTGCGGCAATACATGTTTCATAGATAAAACGAACGTCATATGCTCCTTATTTTTTTTTATCGAGAGTTTTTTTTATCGAGCCTCATCCTCATGTCTTGTGTTTATCATTTGGGATAGAAACATGATTTGAGGTATAGTGCTCTTTCATTTAAATTATGAAAAATATGAGGTCAGTTTGATTTCATAATTTTCTAAAACTAAATATATATGTAAATTAAAACGTCCTTCAGAACGGGCGACTGAATTTTGATTCCGGTGACCGACAGCTTCTTACGGGCAACTCCTCCAACCAAAAATAGCGCTGACAATTGTGTTGTGTATGTGAAATAAAGGTTCTGTAGGACTTATGCTTTATTATCTCGAGTTAGAAAAAAAATCAAAAAATATAAATGACTTAAAAACTAGAAGTGGAAATGAAAAACATCAAATATAATAACTTGAAAAATCATCATAAATCATTGAGGGATTATGTAAATCCCACGATAGATGAAATTCACTCAAGTACACAAACATTTTTTCATAGAAGCTAACTAGTTTGAAATTAATCCATAAATTATCTGACTGGTACCTAACAACCAGTTTGGGGGAGCTCTTTCGGAAGATCCCCATTTACACTTATTAAGTTTTCTAGAACTTTGTGCTACATTTTGTTATAATGGCTTGTCAGATAATGCTGTTTGACTAAGGATTTTTCCTTTCTCACTAAGGGATAAGGCTAAAATGTAGGTATATTCATTATCACCTGGCTCTATTAAAAATTTGGAGGAGTTAACTTAGAAATTCCTAGCTAAGTATTTTTCATCTTCAAGGACTACTAAACTTAGAAATGATATTATCTCATTTTGTAACTATAAAGGGGAATCAATAGAAGAAGCCTTGGAAATATTTAAGGAACTCCTAAAAAAGTATCCACAACATGATCTGCCCGATTGGTTAATCATTCAAATTTTCTACAATGGGTTACTAGGATTCCTTAGGTCTACAATTGACATAGCCAATAATGGATCATTAATGCCAAAACCATTTGATGAAGCATATGCATTAATTGATGAAATGGCTACAACTGAATTTCAATTGCCCTACGCAAGGGTAAGTTCTAAAATGGTAGCCAATCTTCCTGATAAAGATGTGATTACAATTCTTGCATCTCAGGTTGTTGTATTATCAATGAAGTTGGACCAATTTGGAATGAACCAGCCTCAGTTTACTCCAATAAGTGAGAAAATTTTATTAGGGTATATGGTTGATTATAACTTATCATATGAGAATTTAAATACCATAAACAACCCGTATTCTAACTTTTACAACCCAGGTTGAAAGAACCATTCTAATTGTAAGTGGTATCAAGCTACGGGAGGTGGAAACCAACACTGGGAAAACAATCATGCAAATCCTAATGGAAGTTAGAATAATCAGGGGAACACAAATTATAGACCTTCATATCCACTAAACATTAACAATGATCAATAATTTAAGGATAAGAAGATGTCTATAGAAGAAGCAGTATTACAAATGGGAATCTAGTTGCAAAGTCAAAATGATGTGACTAGAAATATAAAGAATCAATTGGGATAAATTGTTAATTCAATTAGCAATAGATCCTAAGACACACTTCCAAGAAACACTGAGATCAACCGTAAAGTGAACAATAATGAACAAGTAGAAGCTGTCCAATTAAGAAGCGGAAGAGAGATAGAGGACGTGGTTAGAAAAGAGAAAGAAGTTGCAAGTGAAACAAATAAAACTAAAGGACTTGAAGAACATGTTTCTAAGGATCTAGAAAAATTAATATCTCAACTAAAATCAATTTAGAAGGACCATCGGCTCCATTTCCTCAAAGACTTAGATAACATGAGTTGGATAAACAGTTTTCAAAGTTCATGGATGTACTTAGGAAATTAACGATAAATATTCCTTTCGTTGAAGTTTGGAAACAGATACCAAGTTTTACAAAGTTTATGAAAGAGATATTAAAAAGTAAAAGGATGTTTGGGGAATACGAGACAATCGCACTAAGTGAGGAGTGCAACGCTATAATTCAGAAAAAGCTTCCTAAGAAACTTAAAGATCCCTGTAGCTTAACAATTCCTTATGTAGTTGGAGAAAAATTATGTGGAAAAGCTTTATGCAATTTAGGATCGAGCATTAATGTGATGCCTCTATATATATTTAGAAGGTTAGGTTTAGCCGATATTTCTCTTACTATTGTAACCCTTTAATTAACTGATTGATATATCATTTATCCAAAAGGGGTTATAGCAGACGTGCTTACTAAAGTGGATAAATTTATCTTTCCTATGTACTGAATTGCATTAGATATTGAGGAAGATAAGGAAAATATAATTATTTTGGGGAGTCCTTTTCTTATTATTGTACAAGCTATGATAGATGTGCAAAAACGAGAGTTGACTATGAATAAAATGACCATGATGCGACTTTTGATGTTATAAAGACTATGAATTGTCCAACTAAGAGAAAAGATGATGAATGTTTTTGGATGGATGAAATTGAATATCTAAGTAAAGACCATTTACAAGAAAGTTTTGAGAGCAAGTTAATAGATAAGATCAAAATGGACTTTCATGATGAGTTGTAAACGTTCTTTAAAAAAGATTGTATGCATGTTCAGGAGAGGTGCGAAATGATGAATGTTACCAAAAATAGTAAGCATTTAACTTCATTTGTTGAAAAATCTCATGAACTTACAATGAATGTAACCCATACAATTTTAAAGCCTACCTATTTAAGGAATTCATCTACACCACCAATCTTTATATCTTCATATTCGACTCAATTACAAGAAGAACCTGAATTGAATGATGAAATCAGTAAAATATCTCTGAAGAAAGAGTTACTAAAAATCAATGAATGATATATTCCGTGGTATATAGACGAAATGAATGAAATTCTGATGCTAGAACAACCAGAGTAAACATTGGATGCATTGGGTCATTGATGTTAGAATAAGCGCTTTTTGGGAGGCAACCCATGGCTATCTTTGTTATATGTTTATTGTGATTGTTGTTATGATGGATTGGATAATAGTGAGATGTTGGACTTTGATCTATGTTTGATGCGTAAGAGTGGATTGGATTAATGTTGTGAGGTAATTCCTTTGTCATGACTAGATTTGTATATGATTTTTGGTAGTAGCTAGTTGATGAGTCTGTTACAACTTAATTCTTAACCGGAGCTGAGAATTATAGGAAGCATATAGATTTTCAACTTGGACCACTTCATGTTAACTCTATTACTTCCATTATCTGACTTTGTCTTTATTCAGTAAGGTTATGAACTTACTTACTAAACAACATCGGGATGAACTATAGTGTGTACACCGTAGACTTTGAGTAACCCTGAAATTGACAACACATGAGGGTATTCTGGTCCTGGGTGATAGCCATATAAAGTTTTATAGTACACCCACATTATTATTTTAGTTTCTTCCGTTAGAAATTGAAAGTAAGGAATGTAAATGTGAGTAGAAGGGAGATCGAATTAACCTCAACTGTTGTTTGTTTATGAATCTGTGAGTCCATGTATTGGAGTTTGTGTGTCTATGTTTGTGAGAAAAGTTAAATGAATCGTTGGAGATGTCAAAACTTTTCTTAATAATTTAGACTTGTTAGCATCCTACAATTCCTTTATAGTGATTAAAATGTGTTCCTATTTAATCTTCAGTTTGTACCTGCTCTACTATTTAAAATTCCTTTATAGTGTTATGTAAAGCATGTTTAGGCTAAATTTACTTTCTACTACATTATTCTACCATGTGTTATTTGTTGATATTTTTTTCAANCGAGTCTGTTACAACTTAGTTCTTAACCAGAGCTGAGCATTACAAGAAGCATATAGATTTTGGACTTGGACCACTTCATGTCAACTCTATTACTTCCTCTATCTGACTTTGTCCTTATTCAGTAAGGTTATGAACTTACTTACTAAACAACATCTGGATGAACTATAGTGTGTATACCGTAGACTTTGAGTAACCCTGAAATTGACAACACATGAGGGTATTCTGGTCCATGGGTGATAAGCATATAAAGTTTTATAGTACACCCACATTATTAGTTTAGTTTCTTCCGTTAGAAATTGAAAGTAAGGAAGGTAAATGTGAGTAGAAGGGAGATCGAATTAACCTCAGCTGTTGTTTGTTGATGAATCTGTGAGTCTATGTATTGGAGTTTGTGTGTCTATGTTTGTGAGAAAAGTTAAATGAATCGTTGGAGATGTCAAAACTTTTCTTAATAATTTAGATTTGTTAGCATCCAACAATTCCTTTATAAAGATTAAAATGTGTTCCTGTTTAATCTTCAGTTTGTACCTGCTCTACTATTTAAAATTCCTTTATAGTGTTATGTCAAGCATGTTTAGGCTAAATTTACTTTCTACTACATTATTCTACCATGTGTTATTTGTTGATATTTTTTTCAAATGTGTAGTAAATTGTAAAAGTGATCTTTCCCTTCTGCATATTTTGCACTTCATTGTTACGCATGATTGAGCTTAAGTTTGGGGGGGAAAGAAAAATGTTTTCAAATTTAAACCTTACTTGTTTTCAAAAGCACTACAAATAAATTTGTATTATATTTATAATGATTGTTGTTATGTGGAGTCATCTTAAGGATGTTAGAATTTTAGGTATAAAAATGGTGTAGAAAAACTTAATGGATATTTTTAGTGAAAAGGGTGAACCTAGAGTTAAGGATAGTTAGTGGAGAACTTGGGAAAATGAATAAATATCTTTAGTAAGAAGAATTGTACTTTTGAAAAACTAAGGTTTCTTAGAATTATCATTTTCAAACATTTAAGGCTCTTTTAGAAAGTATTTTAATATATATATATATTTTTCCAAGTTAAGGAAAGTAATAAGTTTTAACTTTAGAGGAGGATACTGGAATTCAAAATTATTTAAGGAGTTATCCCGATATAGTAACCCTCACATAAAAAAAAGAAGAAAAATAATTGATCGAAAAATCCTGAAAAAGAAAAATAAAATGCAAAAAAAAAAGTGAGGAGAAGCATGAGGAGAGGTCCCAATCAAAATTTTTTTTAACTTGAGTCTTTNAAATAAATTTGTATTATATTTATAATGATTATTGTTATGTGGAGTCATCTTAAGGATGTTAGAATTTTAGGTATAAAAATGGTGTAGGAAAACTTAATGGATATTTTTAGTGAAAAGGGTGAACCTAGAGTTAAGGATAGTTAGTGGAGAACTTGGGAAAATGAATAAATATCTTTAGTAAGAAGAATTGTACTTTTGAAAAACTAAGGTTTCTTAGAATTATCATTTTCAAACATTTAAGGCTCTTTTAGAAAGTATTTTAAAAAATATATATTTTTTCAAGTGAAGGAAAGTAATAAGTTTTAACTTTAGAGGAGGATACTGGAATTCAAAATTATTTAAGGACTTATCCCGATATAGTAACCCTCACATAAAAAAAAAGAAGAAAAACAATGGATCAAAAAATGCTGAAAAAGAAAAATAAAATGCAAAAAAAAAGTGAGGAGAAGCATGAGGAGAGGTCCCAATCAAAAATTTGTTTAACTTGAGTCTTTCTAGAGTAAGGAACTTAGAATAATCTTAAGCTTGCTTTTTATATTTATGTTAGTAAAAATTATTTTTAAGAGAGTTATTAAGTCTAGAAAGTAAAGTTCATTGAATCTGAAGTTTGAAAAATCTGCATATATTTCTGAATTTGATAGGAAAATAATTTTCCAAGTTTGATGATAAATATTTTAGACCCTGGGCAATTCTGATTCACTAGAAGTTCTTATAATTTGAACTATCATATTTTTAGAAAAAAATTTTAGCAATTCTAAAGGATGACCCATTAACTCTAATCAACATAAAGTATTTTAAAAATATAGTATTATTTGAGGACAAGTAGTGTTTATGTTTGGGGGATTTTGATGTGCCTTAAAAAGTACTATTTTTTATGCTATGTTTTATAATGATTTTACACTTTAAAGGTATGTTTTCTTGTGTTTTTGGTTGTAGGTACATCAAATTGAAGAATTTGGAGTGATTGGAGCTAAAGGAATAAAAATGGACAAAAAGAGAGCAAATCGAAGTAAATCGGGTCAAATCGGGGCACACCGAAGCCATGGGGACCAAAATAGGGCACATAAGTGTTTGTGCCAGGCACTTAAGCACCCAAAATGACACCTAGAGGCCACCCAGATAGAGAGGAGGGCGCTTAAGCGTCAAAAATGGTTTTCAACATATCTTCTTGAATATACATCAGAGTTGGACGATTTTTGAAGCGGTGCTTCATGTGTCTCTTGGAGAATTTGTTGAAAATGATAAAATGGACTTTCTAGAAGGATTAGGGGTGGTTATATGGGGTTTTGAAGAGGCACTGCAGGCACCATTTAGAAGATTTAATGAGTATGGATAGTTTTGAAGAGACACTTAAGAATTTCTTGGCAAATTATAATTAAGGCTTGAAAATGTTTTTAAAATGACTCTTGGACTCTGGAATTAATTGGAAGATGAGAAGAAGACTTGGAGAAGAAGAAGAAGGCTTGGGCATGAGCCCCAAGTGGGGCGACAAGGTGAGAGAGAAAGAGAAAGAGTGAGAGATTTCTTCTTTTCTTTTCACTTTATTCTTGGAGAGGACTGTAAGGAGATTGCTTTTTCTATACAAGAAGAGTTTGATTTCCATAAAAGATAAGTAATTTCATTATATTTTGATTTGAATCTAGTATTTTGTTCGTATGGTTTCAAAGTCTTGTTCAATGAAAAGTTCTTGTTCTTTCTCCATGTGTAGTGAGTAGTTTTCTTTACTCTTCCCTCTTATAATTAATTAGTATGCATGTGTAAGATATAGAATTGAGTAAAGTGAGAATATATTGTGATGATTTTACCTCTTTTTCTTCATTTACATGTAAACTTGATCAACTTGCATGTTACAATCTGTTGTGAGAACCTGTAAGATCCGTGATGGTGTTGCTTCAATCAGCTGTGGTAGAATCACATGAGATTGTATGGATGAGAATGTAGTCCATATGATTGAGTGCAAATAAAGAGGGAAATAATCTTTGATTGGTGTAGAATTAGATTACTTTATAGTTATATGCTAACACCCCCTAATTTGGTTTATTATTTTAGGTTTTGATGCAAGATGTTAGCATCCAGATGGAGGGATAAGAGGGAACTCTAGCGTGAAAGCTAGTCTCTTGCCTGCCTAGCCCGTCTTTGTAACTATTCAAACTTTAGATCAACTAATGTTCTTTATAGCATCTCTAGTAAGGGCAATAAATATAATTGCTCTAATTTTTCACAATCTCTCTCACTACTTATTTTACTTTTACACATATCATTAATTTCATTTCAAGAGGAAGAGTACTTTTAATATATGGAACCCCATTTTTTAATTTTCACTAAGTATTTTAGTTTAAAATTAGAAGTAGTATTGTAGTGATAATTTTAGGACATAATCAAAACCAAAACTTTATCAACCTTCCAGGCCAGAGCGTGTTATTCTAGATTAGAACTTCTCTTGAAAGCCACCGTGATTAACCTCGATCTCAGTGGGATCTATATTCGGGAGCTTAATCAGAAAGCCCTATATTACTTGATAACGATATGTATACTTGCATATAATCCCTACTATTTAAAGATAAAATTAAAATCTTACTTTGCTTAGGATCAAGTTTTTGGCTCCTAGTGGTGTTAACTTCATAAATCTTTACATATAAGAAAATTGGTATCAGGTACTGACCTCAAGATGGGAATTGAAATTTAGGTTTCAACCCCAGAAAGAGAATCAGATGCCTTACTCCATTTAAGGTGGTCTTAAATTGATCTTGAAGATATTGAAAATAGGATGCACTACTCCATTTAAGGTGGTCTTAAACCGATCTCAAAGATACTAAGAATAGGATGCCTTACTCTATTTAAGATGGTCTTAAACCTATCTCAAAGATATTGAGAATAAGATGCCTTACTCCACTTATAGGGGTCTTAAAACTATCTCAAAGATATTAAGAATAGGATTCCTTACTCAATTTAAAGTAGTCTTAAATCTATCTCAAAGATTTGAGTCACATTAGGAAGGAAAGTTCTGGGACTCACATTCAACCCAGATGGTGACAAGGAAAATTTCACTTACGTTGGGACTCACATCTTACCCAAGGGATAGCAGGAAATTATATCAAAATCTTGGTACTGACCCCAAAAACAACATGAAATTAGTGTATAGAATTTGTGGTGTTAGGCTCATAGCAATGTGACATGTGAAGATTGACATTGGTGTATAAAGATTGCAGAGATTTGTGAGGAGTGAAAGACTCCGTGGGAATGTGGAGTTGGTGTTGGGGAGGATAGTCGTGCTACGCAACAAAAGAGTAAGAAACCTCAAACTCGAGAGAAACAAACTCAACAAATTTATCATTATTTTTTTCTTGTTGTCTTTATCACATTTAATTATCAAAGTATATTTTTCAAAATTTAAATTTCATTGGTTGATTTTTTGAAAAGGATATTTTATTTAAATTATGTTATCATCAAATTTTTTTTTATTATTTTGTTCTTTATCATTATACTTCAGAACCATCATATGGTTCTGCAGCTTTTTATCGATCGTACAAAAGGGCAATTTGACAAATATGTTATAGTCTGAAAGAAATTTCATTAATCTGCTTCAAATAGATGTTACTGACTGAATACATGCTGAAAGCATCAAAAGAGACAATCATGTTGAATACATCTGAAATATCATATGTTGAATATATATGATATATGCTGCTATGACACAATACAAAAGGTAACAAAAATTGTCTATCTGTCCTTTATGGGATGAGCTCCTAATTAAGCTGATCTACTAATCCACGCTCCAGGATAAGAATTCCTTTTACGTGTACTTAGAGGTACAACCATCTCAAAGGTCGTATGACTGTAACTCCTCCAATTCTATATTTGGTCAGAATCCATACAACATCTTGTGGTCATCCATCCTTCTGAGTGTAATATAAACTATGCATCATTGTAGCCTTAGAATGCAGTGCTTGGCGAGGTCGGCTCTGTTCCCTTTCAAAATTAGTACCTAACCCACCGACAGTGGAATTGCAACTAATCCTATGAACTCACGGGGTCCAACAATGTCAATTTCTTTCCCAAACAAAATGTCACTTTTACTCATGAATAAGATAGTGTAGAAAGGTCTGACAAAATCTTGGTGATCTGTATGTGGGGGAATACAGTCTCCCTCTTCATAAATGTTGATGATACAACTGTTTGGAATGCAGTCTGCTCGTATCACGCTCCATCTGACAATCCTTTTTATCATCCGCTTTATTGTGAGAGGCAATGGATCCACCTCATGGTGTCTTAAAATTCCCGGTGGTGTTCCCTTGCTAATCTTTGCTGAAATTGTAGCAACAACTTCATTGGATGGTTATCATACCTTTTCTATGCGTCCAATTTCGTGGTTTTGAATAAGTTCTTTCCATCAAAAGAACAACTCAACCTCTATCTCTTAGGTCAGAAACACAGTCTAGAATGCTTCTATCTTCGCTTTCAGAAAAGACTCCGGTGTACAGTTCCATACCTTCTAGTATACTGAAAAATTTTCCTTGGTATTCTTCATAGAATTCAAACTCTCTCTTCTTTACTTTGCTCATCTTGTCAAATTCTGCCATGATAACCATCGGCAACTGTTGGGGCCATTCCCTCATTTCAATATTCACACGAATCAAAGTTTGCGATGTCTCTGTATCTAATGGGATGTATGATTCTCCAACTGAGTGGCCGGTATCTGAAATCCACTGTCGGTAGACGCGTACTCCTCAAGATTGTTGTAACGCTTTAAGTGGAGGACGTTACATTCTGGGCATTTCTCAAATGCTCCTAGATCTGGTATTTTTCTAAGGATCTCTACATTGCACTTTGGGCAACCCACACAAAGCTCATAAAAAATTGCCAATAACGTCGGCTTTGAAGCAAACTCGGACTCTTCCTCTGTGATAAGCAAACTTGAGGATGTCTCTCTCATGCAAGGATCATATATTTTCCCCTCATTAATTGGGGTAAGTATGTTTTCTGCCTCTTTTAGGCATCTTTTTTCTTCATCTAGGAAAGCACTATGTTTTTGGTGATTGGCATTTTTTTGTTGAGTTCTTCTTAAAGGTGCATTCGGCAGTCTGTCATCATCAGCACTGACTAGATGTCCTTTTAGAAAGTTATTATTGACGGTAAGCGACTAATCCCTTCCATCAGATTTTGCTGCACTATCACTTTCTTCCTCTTCAACAAGGAATCCTCTTTAGTGTTGATCTTTAACAGCGATGATAACTCTTCTCTTCCTCGATGACTGACCACATCCATCATGGGACCCTGATCATCCACGTTGACCTGACCGAAGTCCAGGTCAAATTCTATGATGCCACCCTGAGATGCCCTTTCCTTGCAAGTTTGAGATTCCAGCCATCCTTGAAAGCAAAAATTAGCTTTTGTCCTGACATTTTCTCTATAGACCACAGAAAAAACATCGGTGCTCTAAAATTTAGCAGGAACAAGAACAAAACAAAACATTTATTAGATCAATCCCTAAACAACCCTATATATATATATATATATATATATATATATATATATATANGATGTAGTGATGCTCTACAGTCACAAAAATTGGTTCAAGAGCGATGTTTTAAGAGTCCAAGTGGAGAAGTGGAAGGCCTGATAGTCCGCCGACAGTGGGAACAGCTCTGTTGTTTCTCTGCTACCGCTGTAATTTTTGTTGTAAGGGAGTTTTATGCAAATCTCCCAGAGGCTAAGGAAGATCGAGTTATGGTTTGAGGGAAGTTGGTACCTTTTACTCCAGAGGTAATCAACTTGTTTTACCATTTACCATCAAATAATTTGTGTTTTTATGCCAATTATAGTCCTAAGGATGGAATTGGATGAGATCATATCTTATTTGACTGTTGGAAGAGGAATTTGGAAGATTACAAATGAGAGGAGAGTAAATTTTCTAACGTCAAAGTTGTGTGCACCATCAAAGGCTTAGCACTATTTTATATATGCTTGTCTGCTTCCTACAAATCATCTCAGTGAAGTTACCAGAGAGAGAGCGACGTTGAATTATTAAATTCAAGAGGGAAAGCCCATCAACATAGGGGCTTTGATCTATCACACTGTCATCTATTCAGCTGCTGCTGCACTACTGCAGGTATGGGATTTGCTTCCTTGATATTTTCTTTATGCGAGCAGGCTGGAGTAAAGTATGATAGTTGGGAGAAAGTTCTATTGCCTCTGAAGCCCATTACAAAATTGAATGTGAATACTTATTTGGAGCATTCAATTTTTGGCTGAAGAGGAGGATTTTCCAGGAGCTATGGATTAGAGACGTCTGCTGCATCTTCATCAAGATCATCTACTTCACATGCTTCTACATCTCGAGGTGAGCCAACTGAGACTCAAGAGTAGTTATTACAGAAGATGATGACTCATATCCACTTTACCACTGATAAAGTTCAAAATCAAGAACATTTTGCTGAGCATACAAAAAGGTACAATAGGAGAAAGAGTGACTTTGAGGAGAAATTATACCCAGCTCTGGAGGGCCTGATTAGAGGTGACCCAGAAGTAGTATTTCCTCAATATCCTCATTTTCCTGACTCTGAGCCTAAAGAAAAATGTTATAGTGGCGATTCTAAGAGTGGAGAGGAGTAGAGATGAGAGATGATGTGTTGGACTTGATTTGGTTTGATGTATTGTTATTTTTGTGTTTTGTTATGGACTCTGTGATGTAGTTCTGCTACAAATGCAGTTATGTGATGTTGTGGACTATGTTTTATGTTGTGTTTTAAATTTTTATTTTCTATTGTTGTTGTGATTGTTGTGTTAGATAGTATTTTGTTTTTAAAATTTTAGGGTAGTAACTTTCTTTTTTTAGTACTGTAGATTGGTTGGTTTAGAACTTAACTTAATTTCAAGTCTTTTTTTCTTAAAGTTAAAAATCTTGCTAGCTTAGATATTAATTTTAAAATTCAGAAACTGCTACCGTGTATTTTTCTTTTATCATATTAGTATGTTGTTTGCTTTTATACCCACTGCTTAGAAGTCTATTGAATCTCTACATCTTAAACTAAAATAAAATGTTAGAAAATTTGATCAAAATTAATTTTACTCATCTTTAGTTTTATACTTGTATAACTAGGATGTAAAAATTCCTGTTAGCATGTTATGTCAATTTTTATTCTTGCCTATATAATTATTTGATGCCAAACTGTTTAATCTGTTAAAAAAAAGTTAAGTTTGGGGGAGGGATGAAAAATATTTTCAAAACTTAAATTTTATTTGTTCTCAAATTAATTACAAATGAATTTGAATTTTAAGAGAAAAATTGATTATGTATATGAAGTTATATTAGGGAAGTAAAATTTGATTTTAAGAAATGAGTATAGGAATTTAGTTGAACTTTTGAGTAATGAAGAAAATCTTTAAGTTAAAAGTTTTTAGTGTAGAAGTTAAAATTTTTAGTAATGAAGAAAACTTTAAGTTAAAAGTTTTTATATGAGAAAATGATTAATATAAGTAAACTTTAAGTTAAAAATTTTTAGTATAGAAAATGATAAATATAAGTGACTTGAAGAAAAACTTTAAGTTAAAAATTTTTAGTATAGAAAATGATTAATATAAGTGACTATCTTTAAAAAACTTTAAATTAAAAATTCTAGTATAGAAAATGATTAATATAAGTGACTAACTTTAGTAAGAAAAATTGTATTTTTGAAAAATTTAGATAATTTAGACTTTATTTTTAATACTTAAATTTCTTTTATTAAAATGATTTTCAAAACTATTATTATATTTATAAGTAAAAGTTTTATATCAGAACTTTGCTTTAGGAAAGGAGAAGTGGAATTCAAAATCATTAAAGGCCTATCAAGATATAGTGCCTTAAGAAAGGAGAAGTGAAATTCAAAATCATTAAAGGCCTATCCAGATTAATAATCTTTGCCTGAAGAAGAAAAAAATAAAAAGAAAAAGAAAAGAAAAAGAAAAGAAAATAAAAAAAAAATAAAAATAAAAGAAATTTAAGGGAGGAGAAGCTTGAGGATTAGTGCCTAATCAAAAATTGGTTCAACATTTGATCTTTTTAAAGTATAAGACTTGATAAAATATTAAGCTTATAAATATAATATAGTAAGTAAAATTATTTTTAATAAAAATTTTTAAGTAGAGAAAATAAAAGAACTAAAATCTAAATGTAGAGAACTTACAATATTTCTGAATTAGATAAGAACTCATATTTTCATAATTCTTAACATTAAAAACTTCCAAACTTTAAGTTGGTCTCATTTACTAATTATTTTTTTCTAAATTGGACTACTATGTTTCTAAATCTAAATTNTTAAACAAGCATAAGATTAGTCAATGTTCTTTATGCCTAGACCAAAGGTTAAAGAATAGGTATGATCCTATTTGGCTCAATATAATTTGAACTGATTCACTTTATCCATTCACTATAATTTCTTGACAAGGAGAAGGATTCTTTCTTATATATTGAATATCACAAATTAAACCCTACTTTCTATCTTTAGTTTTTTATTAGTTTTTTCTTATATATATTGAACATCACGTCGAACCTTCATTAGTATAATTAATTATTTAATAATTATTAAAATTACATATTTATTTCAATTGAACCTTCATTAGTATATTTAGTTATTTATTAGTTATTAAAATTACATATTTATTCCAATTGTCTATTAGTGACAGATAGCAAATTGAACATCATTGTTTCATTTAAAGTATTGCTTTTCTAAAATCTTAGTTCGTAGTTCAAATATTACCCCCTATGGGATCGATATCTAGGACTCCATTAGAGTCCTATATTACTTGAGCGATATGTATACTTGCGCATAAGTGTGACTTTACAATTATTGAATATTTATTACGTTCATGTTTATCGAATCTATAATTGTTATTAAGTTTTGGTATAGTTGCTGAGGAATTAAATATTTTAGCAGCACTATTAAATACTTATATTTTTCAGCATAGATAAAGTCGCGGTCAAGTTTTCGACGCCGTTGTCGAGGAGTGAGTCAACAAAATTTACAATTAGTGTAACGGACAAATTAGGATTATTAGAAAATTTTTACTTGAATTGCAACTTATTTTCATATTTAGTTAGTATATTATTGTGTACTGATTTCAAATTGTATGCATAAATTTGGACCTGAAAATCTTTTACCCTACGATTCAAAATTAGAATGCACCGTTAGAAAAATCAGAAGATGGAGAAGAGAACCTAGAAATTCTGATACAATGGAAAACAACATGAACAATCAAGGAATAGAGAATGAACACCATCTTAGACCCCCACGAGATTATGCAAATCCTACAGCAGATGAAATTCACTTGTCTATCCAAAATCCTGATGTAGCTGCTAATTCATTTGAGTTTAAACCTGCTATTATCCAAATAATTCACTTATCAATCCAAAATCCTGATGTAGCTGCTAATTCATTTGAGCTTAAACCTGCTATTATCCAAATGGGTACAAACTAATCCAAAGGTACATCAAATGAAGATTTTAATATACACCTCACTAGTTTTTTAGAACTGTGTGCTACTTTTAAATATGATAGAGTCTCAAATGATGCTGTTAGACTTAGACTTTTTCCTTTTTCACTGAGGGATAAGGCTAAGATGTGGTTAAATTCGTTAGCACCAGGATCTATTAGAACTTGGGGAGAACTTTCACAGAAATTTCTATCTAAATATTTCCCTCCATCAAAAACTGCTAAACTTAGAAATGACATAACATCGTTCTGTCAGCTTGATGGAAAGTCAATATACGAAGCTTGAGAGAGATTTAAAGATCTTCTTAAGAAATGCCCTTATCATTCATTACCAGATTGGTTGATAATTCAAACTTTTTATAATGGATTAGTGGGATCACTTAGATCTATTATAGATGTTGCAACTGGTGGTTCTTTAATGTCAAAACCTTTTCATGAGGCTTATTTGTCAATAGAAGAGATGGCTACCAACAATTTTCAATGGCCCTCTGAAAGGGTAAATCTTAAAAGAGTAGCTAGTATCCACGATTCTGATGTAATATCTATGTTAGCTTCGCAGATTACCGCAATATCAAAGAAATTAGATCATGACCAACAATTTTCAATGACCCTCTGAATGGGTAAATCCTAAAAGAGTAGCTAGTATCCATGACAATTTTCAATGGCCCTCTGAGCGGGTAAATCCTAAAAGAGTAGCTAGTATCCATGATTCTGTGATATCTATGTTAGCTTCACAGATTGCTACAATATCAAAGAAATTCGATCATTATGGAATGAATTATTCTCTAACACCTCTTATGATGGAAGAGAATTCATCTGGGCAATTTGTGGATGTTCAACCTTCATATGAGACTTTAAATACTATTAATAGACATAACAGCCCTTATTCAAACTATTATAACCCAGGTTGGAAGAATCATCCAAATTTTAATTAGAATAACTATTCTTCTATAAATCAACAATGGCCAAACAACCCAGTGAACCCATTAGGAAATTCATCCAACCAAGAAAATGTTAATATAGGCCTTCTTATCCACCAGGATTTAACAGTAACACTCAAATTAAGGAAAAGAAGTTTTCTATGGAAGAGATGGTATTAAACATGGGTCAACAATTGCAGAATCAAGGAAATCAATTACAAATTCAAGGAAATCAATTATAAAATCAAGGTTGCTATTAAGAATATTGAAAATCAATTAGGGCATATCGCTATTGAGCTTAGTAACCGAACATTAGAAACTTCTCCTAGTACTGTAGAACCAAATCCTAAAGATCAAGGAAAAGAACAGATAAAGTGATACAATTATGAAGTGGAAAGAATTGGAAATAAGAGTACAGAAAGAAACAGAAACTAAAAAAGAGAAAGTGATACTGATACAGAAAAGGATCATAAATACCCAGACTTAGAATATCCATTTACACCAATGAAGATTACTGTAGAGAAACCTCCACCACCGTTTCCTCAAAGATTGAAGCAACACAAACAAAATAAATAATTTTCCTAGTTTTTAGAAATTCTTAAGAAGTTAACGGTAAATATTCCCTTCGTAGAAGCTTTAGAGCAAATGCCAAATTTTGTAAAATTTATGAAAGATATTCTCAACAAGAAAAGGAAGTTCACTGATAATGAAACTGTTGCACTTAGCGAAGAGTATAGTGCAATTATTTAGAAAAAGCTTCTTGAAAAATTAAAAGATCCTGGTATTTTCAGTATACCGTGTGCTATCAGTGAAAAAATCTATAGAAGTGTTTTATGTGATTTGGGAGCCAGCATTAATCTTATGCCTTTATTAATTTTTAAAAGATTAGGATTAGGAGAAGTCGCACCTACATCTGTAACTCTTCAATTACTGAAACGTTTAGTTACATATCCTAAGGGAGTTATAGAAGATGTGTTAGTAAAAGTTGATAAATTTATCTTTCCTGTGNTTGTAAAATTTATGAAAGATATTCTCAACAAGAAAAGGAAGTTCACTGATAATGAAACTGTTGCACTTAGCGAAGAGTATAGTGCAATTATTTAGAAAAAGCTTCTTGAAAAATTAAAAGATCCTGGTATTTTCAGTATACCGTGTGCTATCAGTGAAAAAATCTATAGAAGTGTTTTATGTGATTTGGGAGCCAGCATTAATCTTATGCCTTTATTAATTTTTAAAAGATTAGGATTAGGAGAAGTCGCACCTACATCTGTAACTCTTCAATTACTGAAACGTTTAGTTACATATCCTAAGGGAGTTATAGAAGATGTGTTAGTAAAAGTTGATAAATTTATCTTTCCTGTGGATTTCATTATTTTAGATATAGAGGAAGATAAAGAAATACCTATCATTTTAGGGAGACCATTTTTAGCTACTGGAAAAGCTATGATAGATGATCAAAAAAGAGAATTAACTATGAGAGTTAACGATCAAGAAGTGACTTTTAACATTGTGAAATCTATGAAATACCCTGCTTTTGAAAGAGATACTGAATGTTTTTGCATGAAAATTAGTGAACATCTATTGAATGATCATTTTAAAGAACATTTTGAAGAGAAAGAACAATTTAAAGAGAGTGATGAAGTTGTTTTGGACGAATTAGAAAATGAAAAAATAGATTATGTTCAGGAAAGATTTGAGATACTGGATATTATAGAAAATGCTAATAAGAATCTAGTTCCGTCAATTATAAAACCAGCTAAACTTGAGTTGAAAATATTTCCTAGCCACTTGAAGTATGTGTTTCTGGGAGACTCATCTACATTACCTGTGATTATATCTTGAGATTTAAATGATTTGCAAGAACAAAGACTGTTAGATACGTTGAAAAGATATAAAAAAGGAGGAGTGACTGTTAAGGGAATCAATCCTTCGATGTGTATGCACAAAATTATATTAGATGAACAATATAAACTAAGAGTTGATCTACAAAGGAGATTAAATCCAATGATGAAAGAAGTATTTAAGAAGGAAATTTTGAAATGGTTAAACACTAGAATTATATATCCTATTTCAGATTGTGCGTGGGTAAGTCCAATTCATTGTGTTCCTAAGAAAGGAGGAGTGACTGTTGAAATAAAAGATGGGTAAGTCCAATTCATTGTGTTCCTAAGAAAGGAGGAGTGACTATTGAAACAAAAGAAAATTTTGAATTAATACATATTAGACAAGTTATTAGGTATTTGCATTGATTATAGAAAATTAAACACTGCCACTAGGAAAGATCACTTCCCTTTATCATTTTTAGTCAAATAGTAGATAGACTTGCTGGGCACAAATATTTTTGTTTTTTAGATGGATATTATGGTTACCATCAAATTCCTATTGCTCCTGAGGATCAAGAAAAGACAACATTTATTAGTACTTTTGGAACTTTTGCTTTTCAAAGAATGCCTTTCAGATTATGTAATGCACCTGTAACATTCCAGAGATGTANCTAGGAGTTTTCTTGGGCATGTTGGATTTTACAGGCATTTTATTAAAGATTTTTCAAAAATTACCAAACCTCTATGCCAGCTTTAGAAAAGGACAAGAAATTTGAGTTTACTGAAGACTGTTTAAACACCTTTGAGTTATTAAGATTTTACAGGCGTTTTATTAAAGATTTTTCAAAAATTACCAAACCTCTATGCCAACTTTTACGCTTTATTAAAGATTTCTCAAAAGTTACTAAACCTCTATGCCAACTTTTAGAAAAGGACAAGGTTTGAATTTACTGAAAGCTGTTTAAATGCCTTTGAGTTATTGAAGGAAAAATTAATCACAGCTGTTTTATTATAGATTTTTCAAAAATTACTAAACCTCTATGCCAACTTTTAGAAAAGGACAAGAAATTTGAATTGAAAGCTGTTTAAATGCCTTTGAGTTAATAAAGGAAAAATTAATCACAACCCCTATTATAGTGCCTAACTGGGAGAAACCATTTGAACTGATGTGTGATGCTAGTGATTATGCTATTGGAGCTGAGAAGAAACCATTCGAACTGATATGTGATGCTAGTAATTATGCTATTGGAGCTATTCTTGGACAAAGGTATGAAAAGATTTTTAAAGTTATATACTACGCTAGTAAAACTCTTAATGATGCACAAATTAACTATATTATTACTGAAAAAGAGTTATTGGCCATTGTGTATGATTTAGATAAATTTAGATCTTAATTAATTGGAGTTAAATGTGTTGTGCACACTGATCACTCTGCTATTAAATATCTAATGCAAAAGAAGGATGTCAAACCAAGGTTGATTAGATGGATACTTTTGATGCAAGAATTTGATCTTGTGATTATTGATAAAAAGAGAACTGATAATCAAATTGCTTACCATTTGTCAAAATTAGAAAATCATGAATTATCTGACACCGACAATGAAATTACAAACATTTTCCCTGATGAACAACTTTATAATATTAATGAGTGGAAAATACCATGGTATGCTGATTTTGTTAACTACATTGTAAGTGATATTTTGCCACCTATGCTGACATTGCAACAACAAAGGAAATTCATTCACTATATTATAAGTGATATTTTGCCACCTAGGCTGATATTGCAACAACAAAGGCGTATTTTTGGTTGTCACCTAAGCTGACACTGTAACAATAAAGAAAATTCAATTATGATGCAAAACCATATTTTTGGGATGAGCCTTATTTATATAAACAATGTAAGGATCTGATTATGAGAAGATGTGTACCTTATGAAGAAACTGAGCTGATCATTCAGAAATGTCATGATTCTGAATTTACAGGACATTTTGGGATTGATAAGACTGCTTATAAAATTTTACAAGCTGGATTTTATTTGCCTACTATCTTTAGAGATGTTTATAGCTGTTTATAAAATTTTACAAGCTGGATTCTATTGGTCTACTCTCTTTAGAGATGTTTACAGATACAAACATGATCGATGTCAACGTGTAGGCAATATATCTAGAAGAAATGAAATGCCTCTGAATTTCATGGCAAGCTGGATTTTATTGGCCTACTATATTTAGAGATGTTTATAGATATATAAAAACTTGTGAACGATGTCAACGAGTAGGTAATATATCTAGAAGAAATGAAATGCCTCTGAATTTCATATTAGAAGTGATGTCAAAGAGCACACAATATATCTAGAAGAAATGAAATGCCTCTAAATTTCATGTTAGAAGTTGAAATCTTTGATGTTTGGGGATTAGATTTTATGGGACCATATATTCCTTCATTTGGTAACTTATATATATTATTTGTAGTAAACTACATTTTTAAGTGGATTTAAGCGCAAGCTTTACCTCGTTGTGATGCTAAAAGTGTTTCAAGATTTTTAATGAAAAATATTTTTACTAGATATGGAAATGCTTAGAATGATTATCACTAACAGAGGATCCCATTTTAGGAATAGATACATTCAGAGATTGACAAAAAATTTAATATTTTTCCTTTACCTTGCTGTAACGCTAAAAGTGTTTCAAGATTTTTAATGAAAAATATTTTCACTAGATACGGAATGCCTAGAAGGATTATCACTGATGGAGGATCCCATTTTAGGAATAAATATATTCAGAGATTTGAAGAGAAGTTTAATATTATTCATAGAATCTCTACTGCCTGTCATCCTCAAACCAGTGGGTTAGCTGAAGTTTCTAATAGAGAGTTTGAACAAATACTTGAAAAGTCTATAAACCTTAGTAGAGTATATTGGTCCACTAGACTAGATACCGCATTATGGGCTTACAGGACTGCTTATAAGACTCCTATTGGAATGACTCCTTACAAACTGATTTTTGGAAAGACTTGTCACTTACCAGTAGAATTGGAGCATAAAGCATATTGGGCGAAATGAATTCGATTAAAGATTTCAATTATAATTTGAAAGATGCTGGTAAGAAGAGATTGTTACAATTAAATGAATTGGAAGAGGAAATGAATCTTATGATAACGATAGAATTTATAAGGAGAAACTAAAGTTATGGCATGATGGAAATGTGTCTTATGATAACGACAGAATTTATAAGGAAAAACTAAAGTTATGCCATGATCGGAAGATTAACCAAAAGAACTTTGAACCAGGATAAGAAGTTTTGCTTTACAACACTAGTTAAAGTTATTCCTCTGGGAAATTGAAGCCTTGTTGGTTAGGACCCTTTACTGTGACTCAAGTTTATACTTACGGAGCTGTTGAGATTGAAGATCAAAAAATTGGAAATAGATTTAAAGTAAATGAACATAGATTAAAACCTTATTTTGAGGATAAAAGACCAAATTTTAAAGAGGTTTTAATGATCAGTCAACCTAAATGACACTTGAATAGGTCGGGCTGACGACGTTAAACCAAGCACTTTATGGGAGGCAGCCCATAGTTATCTTTACTTTTATTGTGATCATAGTAGTTTTTATTTGAAATTATTGTTAGTTTGTGGTAGTATTAAGCTCTACTACTCTTATTTACCCTAGATTCATCATAAAAATTAGATCCATAGAGAAAAATCGGAACACATTCAGACCAGAGTGAAACTGTTCAATTTTTGCCTTGGGAGCCGACGGCGCTCTCGACGCCCTCGACGGTGGCCTCGACACTTCCAGAAAAAATAAATATAGAAGCTCGCCGATGGTGCCCTCGACCCCTCCGAATGCGAGGTCGGCGAGATGGCGGTTTCTAGAGTTTGAATTGAGGTTTTTGGCAGTTTTTGGGCGGGAGTTACCCTTTTAAACTCCCAAATTCAATTCCTAAGTCATATTTCCCCAAAAAACAAAGTGAAACACCACCAAATTCATTCATATGGCCTCCAATTCCCCTGATAATCCCAAAATGTGAGTTTTCAATATGCGAAATTTTATTAGTGCGGAAGCATAGCGAATCTTCAACAAGTTACTAACGAAGAAAAGATTGATCAAGGAATGAGGATTCGTAAATCGCGGATTGCATAATCCCTCAACAGTAATTAAAGAGATGATAGTACAGCGAAGATGGGAAGTATTGTGCTATACTACCGTCATCTTGGTTGTTCTTGTGGTAAAAGAATTTTATGCAAATTTGCACGGAATCGACTAGGGAGTCATTTATGTGCAAGGTAGATGGATCACTTTCACTCGTGCACAGATCAATGAATTATACATGATCGAGAATGTTCCTGTCTGCCACTATTCCAACTTCATCCCAATAAGAAACTAGATGAATGAAATTTACCAATATTTAATAGATGAAACTGACGACTGGCAAAATGAGAGAGAAAAGGTATGTTAGTTTTTCTGCAACACTCCTAAATCCCATTTCAAAACACTGGCACTTTTTCATTTCTACAAAATTTTTACCGACAATAAAGATCGGTAAAGTTTCTAAAGAAAGTGTTATTTTGAATTATTGCATCCAAAGGGGGCTGTCAATCGATATTCGATCAAATAATTGTGAAGTCAGTTTTGGGTCTGATCGTTCATGGATCAACTTATGGGCTTGGACACCCTTCCACAATTTTCTCACTTTGCAGTCAGTTTCAAGTGTCCTGCAAAAATTGAAAAAGGTACTTCTACCTTGGAAGCCTTTGGACCCAACTGAGAGATTCCCAGCTTTTGAAGTGAAGAATGATGGCCATTATAGTAGATCAATCATCTCAGAAAAAAATTGGGAAAAGGTACTGCTACCTTGGAAGGCTTTGGATCCAACTGAGAGATTCTCAGTTTTTGAAGATGAAAATGACATGGCAATTATAGTACTAGCTTTTGAAGATGAAAATGACATGGCCATTATAGTAGATCAATCATCTCAGAATTCACTGCTCCTTTGGACCCAACTAAGAGATTCCCAATTTTTGAAGATGAAAATGACATGGCCATTATAGTAGATCAAGCATCTCAGAATTCACTGCCAGTTCAAACCCTTAGTCCCTGATAAGACTCTGGTTATCCTGCGTAGAATCAAGAAATTAGAGAAGGAGGTACAAAATGTCATGAATGCAATTAATAATATCTCTGATTTCTTCGATCATCTAGACTGGAGGATGAAAGAACATTTTGATCACTCTGGACATTTAGAAGATAGTTTGATATGGCTGAAGAGGAGGATGAATTTGATAGAAGAGGATTCTACTGAAGAATTTCCATTCTGACCCTTCTACAACCTCTTCATTCATGTGCAATCAATGGGTGATCTCAGAGGAGAATCGAGTACCGAATCTGATGAATAGTAGATTTATATTACCACCTATCTCTCTATCTATGTAATTTGGTTTGAACTTTACATTTACTTTGCTTTGGAATTGTACTTTTAGATCTTCGTATAGTTGAGACTAAGCATAGGATGTTTTGTTTTCAGCATTTTGAGTGTTGTCGCTTAGATTGTGACGCTGAATTAATGTGTTGAGGTTGAGAAAATACCAAACTTAGGTGTGTTATGTAACGTATATTGTACTCTTGGAATTTATATATAAATGTGATGTTTTGTGTTGTGAAAGTTTATTTGTGATAAGTACATATTATGTCTATAATGATTGAACGGATGTCGTTGAGGCTTGAAATTGATCGAAATTGCAAAAATCCATGTCTATAATGACTAAACGGATGTCATTAAGGCTTGAAATTGATCAAAATCGCAACAATCTGGAAATTGAACCAATTCAATGGATTGAAAGTTTATTTGTGATAAGTACATCATTTAATCACTTAAAATTATGTCTATAATGATTGAAGGATGTCGTTAAGGCTTGAAATTGATAGAAATCCCAAAAATCCAGGAATTGAACCAAAATCAATAGAGCCCGACGACGGCGCCCTCGACGTTGCCGACGGCAGATTTTTCCCGAGTTCTATTTAAATTTCAATAGAGCGCGCTGACGGCACCATTGAACCCTAGGGCTTGAGATTTTTACCAATCAACCACCAGTATTCATCATCCACTTCCTCCTAAAAATGCATTTTTTGACCTAGGGCTTGAGAGATCTTGGATTGGGAGGCAATTTCAAGGCTTTTTGACACCGAATTTGATCATCTCCAGATAAGAGCTTCACTCCAAGTTAAAAATATTTGATTTTCACCATGGATTTCTTTCACATTGAGGAGATCCAAAAAAATTGAGAATGTAAAGAAAGTATTGGGAAGAAATTCATGGAACTTAGTTTTGAACTCTGAGAATTACTTTTGGAAGCCATTATTTTCATATTTGAAGTATATTTTGGAATTTTTATATGATTTTATTAGATTGAAATGGTGTTGACCTCATTTTTTGGTTGAGGTTTAGTTTGTCCCATTTAGTAGCTTAGGGTCTAGCCATAGGACTTTTCCTGTTAACTATTCCTAGAAGACTAGACTTGAAACTCTCACCATTAGAAATTATACCCTTCTCTTCTCAACTTGAAGTTCCACATATTGGTCTCAACCTCTAAGTACTTAGTAGGTGGGGTCACTGTGTGGGAAACTCGGGATGAGTCACCCTTAGGATTGTTGGACCTTAGGGTTGGCCTTGGGTGTTAGTCTGGAGCTAAGGCACTCATTACACTCATCTACACTCCCATTCACTCATAACCCTGAGCTCAAATTTCTAACCTAGATCCCTTGATCTTTTGGGATACTCATGTAGATGGTCCCCTAAATCTACTAGCCCTAGGGCTATGGTTTAGCTAAGACCACTATGTAGAGGACCCAAAATGGGGTTTCCATTGGTCCATGGCTTATTTATGGTGGTTGGCACTCCAACTCTACTAAGATACCCAACCTACCATTTTGCCCCTAAATTCCCCCAAATTACCTAAATACCCTTGGAACCCCAAATTTGGCCAAAATCTCCAAATCTAACCAAAATACCCAAACTTATTCAAAAATCATTTCAAACACCTCGGAAGTACCCAAACTACCAAAAATTACCAAAATTGGCCAAATTACCAAAATACCCCTCCATAATCCAAAATCCTAAAAACTCTCAAAAAATTCCGATAAATCCCAAATATTCCCAATTTCATTTCTTTCAAATACCACATGACCCAATTTGGTCAATTTGACCATCTTTAACCAAAATCCCCAAATTGGCCTTTAAAGACTCAAATTTCCCCAAATCCAACTCAAATGTCCATCAATTTGATCTCAATTGATCTTTAAAGATCCAAATTTCCCCAAATCCAACTCAAATGTCCATCAATTTGATCTCAATTGACCCAATTCCAATCCTAAGCTCAAATTCACTTTTGATATGACCAAACTAAACCAAATCCAAGCATCCAATCCTAAACTCAAATTCACTTTTCATATGACCAAAATAAACCAAATACAAGCTCAATTGGTCCATGATTTGAGCCCAATTTTGATTGGAACTTTTTATATGACCAAACTAAACCAAATCCAAGCTCAATTGGTCCATGATTTGAGTCCAATTTTGATTTGGGTCAGAACCCCAATTTTGACCTTATGACCTAATCTCACCAAATTGAACCCATAGCCTAGTCAATTGGCCTCAATTGATGTTGAAATATAGCATTCTTATACATCAAACTCAACCATCAATTGGCCTTTTTAAAGCCTCAAATCCATTTGATTTTGGCCTAAATCCAAAATTCCCAAATTTAGCCCCAAATTGGCTAAGTCCCCAAATTTCACCCAATTGATTGCCTTAACCTCCAAATTGGCATCCAAATCATGTTGAAAACTCTTCATGAGGTCCCTATTGACCATTTTAAACAATAAATTTGGACTTAGCCTAAGGCTAACTCAAGCTAGACCCAAGCCTAGCCCAACATGACCAAATTGATTAAAGTTCAAAATTCCTTCAAATTGACCCCCCAATTGGACTCAAAACCACTTCCATCCTTCACTAAAGTTGTTCCTTATGATCATCTATACAAAATGCAACAATAAATTGGGCCAATTTACATGGCTAGCCTAACTCAAACCCAAGTTTTGGTCATTTGCACCCACTTGGGCCCATGCACTAAATGTGACCTAACCACCTTAAAGCCACCAAATTAACTCAACCACAGCCATTAGTTGGACCTAGTGACCAGTCCAAACGCCATGAAACAAACTAAATCAAGTCATGGACCAAAGGTCCCCCAAATTAAGGGATCTTATTTCCAAAAATGCACATGCTTAAGATACCCTTACCAAAACTAAACCTCATTGCATTAAGTTGCTTTGACAGATTCCCCTGGATGCCCTGACTAGCCAAATCAAAACACATTTGCATTAAATTGTTGTGATAGATTCTTCTGGATGCCCTGAGTTTGCCTAATCCAAGCACATTTGCATTAAATTGTTGTGATGGATTCCTCTGGGTTCCCTGAGCTTCTAGCCACCTCCCCCTAGCCAGCCGGCCGGCCTAGTGGCCGGAAAAGCCCAAAACTGAGAGCCACCCCCATGGCACCTCACCCAAATCAAACCTAGAGGACAGCTCATCCAAATCAAACTATGGAGCTCCTCATCCCTCCACTTAAGCACCACATTACACCTCCTAATTGGCCAAGACAGCCACCATAACCCCATTTTTTATAAAAGTTCGCCTCCATGGCCATTGAACTAAGTGCTGAAAATTTCTTAGAGAGGCCTCTCCAAAATTCACACAGAGCTTCCCTAAGATCCCTGTCGGCACTATTTTTGGTGTGGGGTTTTCCCATAAGAAGCCGTCGGTGATCGGAATTGAAATCCCATTGCCCGCTTCGGAAAGACGTTTTTTAAAAAAATTTAGTTTTGAAAAAGATGAAGCCAAACTGACCCCATAATTTTCATAGTTTAAATGAAAGAGTGCTTTACCTCAAATCCTATATCTAAAGGATGAACACAAGAGTTGAGGGTGAGGCTCAATCAAATAAACTGAAGAAAGTTATGACATCCGTTTGGTCTGCGAAACCAATTTATTGGCCGACAAGTTCCCCTATTTAATATATGGAATTAAATAGGGTTTATATTATGCTGGGTTCGAGAAAAGCTTCCTATAAGGGCAAGC
>JXCR01109480.1:0-16141 GCA_002079205.1 Phalaenopsis hybrid cultivar
CACACACACACACACACACACAGATATATATATATATATATATATATATATATATATATATAAAATATAAATAATATTTCTAATTTAATAATATATTATAAGTGAAAATATATTATATTTCTAATTTTTTTCTGAAAATAAATTTATCCATTAAATTCGGGATAAATAAAATATAGAACTATTTAATTAACTATGAAATTGATCTATTTTTTTTTTCCATAGAGTATATGCCCAATATTATATTACTAGTTTGTGTAGAAATAGAAAAAAAATGATTATTAAAAAAGGAACATTAAATAAAATTAAATTAAAAAATGCGGACACAAAATAATATTGATGCACAACATGAACATAAAAGCCAATAAGTTGATAAAATTTCACTCTGCTTGTTGCGAAATAAATAATATAATCTATTTATTGACATTTACTTTCTTATTTTTGTTTAGGGTTTAGTTTTAAGTGATGTGTAAATGGAGGGCACATTGAGACAAACACCATGGTACCAAAGTTGACCCAATCCAATCAAATCTTGCCCAGAACAAGCAGTTAAATAATTTTTGAAAGCTTATGGTGTCCGATTGGAAGGCTAAATAGATTTCAAATCCAACAAGCTTACAATCAAATCGAGTGTCACGATGAGATGAATCGAACAAGCCCAAGGTCTCTCAATTCTGACACTGTTAAGACACTCAAATGTTCACAGAACACAGTTTGATCAAAGGGATATCTTTAGGCTATCTGATGGTGCAGTCTAAATTCTTTTCTTATTTGAAGCCCTAGACTATAAATAAAGTCATATCCTTTCATGAAAGGGTAGTAAGTCCTGAGCTTAAAGGAGGATCGTGAAGAGGGGTTGAAGTTTAGTGTTCTACACCGAAGATCCGACAGCCACTTCCTGTTGTTTCTAACGTAGACCACCGTCGACCGCTGCTCACCGATCGCTCCTGCTCGTCTTAAAGAAGTACCTTGCTGAAGAATGACCAATGTTGAAGAGAAACGAAGCATTGTGCGGACTAACGACCAATGTTTTGAAATAACGAAACACTATGCGAAGTAGCGACCAATATCGTTGAGCGTCGAAGCATTTTTCAAAGCAGCACGTCATATTAAAAACCACAGAGCGATGAACTCCGAGTGCTTTTAAAAATAAAAATAACCATAAAAAAATCTTTTATATTTGAAGTCAACATCTTATCCATAAGAGTGTTTGTCTAACTCAACACATTTGACAAAATATATGCGTGCAAAGACTTTGATTGATGATAGACATAAATACTCATTGACCGGTCATATCGTTGTCCTTGCTTAAAAACTCAATTAATGATTAATTAATTGTAATTAAAAGTGATAATGATGTCAGTAAAAATGTAGTATTTAATAATATAAATGATTTAAATTAGATTAAATTTTAATTTAAAATAAATTATATTAGATATATTTAATTAAGATATAATTGATCTTAAAGCATTGAAAATAACTAAAAATTATTTTGAGTGCTTTTAAAAAAAAAAAATTTAATTTGTTTTTAGAAATAAAAAAATTAAAAATAAATTAAAAATCTCACAAAATGAAAATATTTTTTAAAAATTTAAAATAAATTTGATCCTGAATAAGTCTTTAGATTCTTATGATTGGTTGGAAAAATATTAATGTGCTACGTAGAGTGATGCCCACCATGTGCATTACATAATGATAATGATTGATGTGCACTAATTTATTCTTATATCACAATTTCTTTTTTTTTATATATTCAGTGAATGCAACTCAAGATAATAAGTCAAAATGAAGACAAATAAAAAAAAAGTATCTCAAATTTGACCCACAAATTAAAATTTATTCCAAAATTAAAATAATTTTTAGCCTAAATAAAAAAATATTCAAATGCAAAGAGCCTACTTATATATATATACTCAAATTTGACCTGCAAAATGTCGGTCACTCTAGTTTTCAATGTCACCATCTACATCCACACCTCAGACCAAAAAAACACAGTGCTCTGCTAGAGACAGTGATTTCATCTACTCTTGATCAACTCCAAGTTATTGACAATATTGATCATCAAAAGAATGCCCCCGAAGACCTCATTATTCTCGCAGGCAGTTTTACAACCATTCAGCCGCCTCTGGAATCTCCTATCATGGGTGAGAATGAGATTCTTCAGACCTCACTTGCCCTAGAACCTATCACTGTTATTACAGGTTGCAATACTTCTACTGTTTAACTACCGCCTCATCAGGTCGAGCAAGTTGTAACTGTCACTAAGGATCATGGGGATCATGTTGTGCAACAGCCTACACCTGTCCAACCAACTTTGGAACAATCTATTTATCAAATGAGTCAATCATCAAATGATGAATGACAGGTCTACACATCGAGGAGGAAGAAGAAGAATGGAGACCTACTTGAGCTCAGAAATCTGATAGATGATACTTTGGTTACTTCGGGCAATAACACTCACCTTACTAATTTGTTAGCATACTCAATTTCAAAAACTAGAGGCAGAGGGAGGAATATGGGACGTCCCTAGCACTTTTGCGACCTTTGGTGACATTTTGGTTTTTTATCTTTATGTATCTTTGTTTTATTTGGGTTTTGTATGTTTTGTTTTGTGTGAGGTGAGATTTTAAGCTCTCTCATACAATATTTTTGTATCTTTTCCGTTTTTAATAAATTAGGCCTTGGGTTTATTATTATATATAGGCGTGCATGTGCAATTGGAGGTCTGTTGGTTAACAATTTTAGCGTAAGTCATCTCTCTCCTGGGTTAGATTCCATCTAGGTTAAATTAACACATATAGGGCAGACAAACACATATTTCCGTCTCTTAATATATATATATATATATATATATATANATATATATATATATATATATATAGATAGATAGATAAATAGTAATAGTAACATATCTTAGTAGGCTAATTTTTTTTTAATCAAGTTAACAAATTTAGCTTTCCTAATTAAACTTGAAGCAAGTCAAGATTGGATCGAAACTTAATTTCATCCTAAATCATAATTAAATCAAGTCAAAATCGTATCATTAATCAATCTAATCTCCAATGAACTCATGATTCAACGTCGGTCGATAGTGATTGGACTCGATTAATTCTTCAACGGAACTCAACAAGAATATAATTTCTCAAAACTATAATGGCAAAAATATCTTTTTTTTTTTTCCCCTAAATTTTGTAAATAGAATTTCTTGAAAGGCACAAACTTAACCTTCACTCTATAAGAAAAAATCACCCAATTCCTATGTATTTACATTGTGGCTAAATTTAATTTTATTTTTTACATTTATACAATCCAAATCATTCATGGTAGGGGTGTAAACGAGCCGGACTCAGCTCGTGTTCGGCTTGTTTATATTTCGAGCTCAAAAAATGTGTTCGTGTTCGGCTAGTTTACTTAACGAGCCGAACACGAGACGTTCATGAACAAAGAGTTGTTTTGACAACCTTAATCACGTAGCCATAATATGTTAAGGATTGGGGCAAAATTTAAAACATCATTTGAATATAATTTAATAATTTTTATTCTATTTTCTTTATTAATACTTTTAATTGATTATAAATCTTTGTAGNGGCCGAACACGAATGAACAAATATTTGTTCGTGTTCGGCCCGTTAACTTAGCGAACGAGCCGAACACGAGCTGTTTTGACAGCCCTAATTCATACCACATCAAAAATACCACTATTTTAACTAAAAAAATTGAAATGCAGCCTTTAATGATTAGGAAATGTGGCATCCATGTAAAAATTGAAGTTTTGGTGTTAGCTAAGTAAATACATAGGAATAGGATTTGAAAGGTATGTATGTAAATCTTCCAATAGAAAAATAAAGAACAAAGAAGGGTTTATGAACACAAATTCAAAGCATAAATTTCATTTATCCTCTCAACTGTACATTTCTGTGAAGTCTGAAGAAGTGAACAAAAAAGGTAAGATAAGAATGCTGAACAATGCATACCTCTACCATTCTGGTTCTTTTACAATAAACTCCTTATCTTTATCATAAACAACTAAAGATTGAATACAGTTTATTTCCTAATTCAATCAGCAATCTTCGGCACCATTCGCGTCGATGCCCCACGAAGAAGCCTGACAAATCCCAAAAAACTGAGCTTTCCGTCGGAATGCCGAATCCAATCCTGGAGAACAACATGAACCGGAACGGATGGTGCAAGGCCAAGCTCCTGATAACATAAACGAATTAAATATCTAACAAATATAAATATTTCTCTTTACTGTTGTAGATGGAGAAATGATGAAAAATATTTATATGAAGTGAGGAAGAATACTGATGCAAGTTCTTCAATTATGATAGGCTTATTTCCATCCTTTTCAAATAGCTCATATGCACTACGAGCCTGTTGCTCCCAGGTATCTAATGCTTCCAGCTGATGAACGCTTAGCGCGGCAGCAGCAAACTCCTCAAAGTCTAGCTTTCTGTACTGAAGAGAACTCAGCTGCATCGAGGAAGGTAAACATGTCAGGAAGCCGAGAATTCAGGAAACAAAATTTGACATATTTGAGCAAGTTCCCCATCACGGCAAACTGCGGCCTTTACGACTGCAGCTGATAGGCACAAAGCCCCGCCATCGGCTGTGTCGGTGGTGGTTGTATTTTATATTGATTTCATTTTTCTTTAAACTAAACTCAAGAACAGAAACTACGTTTACTTTTATACCAAATCAAACAATTCCAAAATATTTTAAATACACAACATTTCAATTAAATATCACTTACAACCATCTCTATGACTCATTCATATGATGTATTTTGGGCAATAAAGAATTATACAAGAAAATATAAAAATTTTGGTGATTCGTATATAATATTCTGAAATTTAGTAGCATGTATGCAAATTGTAAAGGGGAATACCATGTTTACAAAGTCAAGCACCCTCGAATCCTTCATGGCTTCGGTTGAGTTCTTCAACAAGGCCTGTGTGCCAGCTCCAATTAGGAATTCAGCAGGAAGGTTTAATATAAGATATAATTGAGAGGAAGAGAACATAAAAGAAAATTTAACTAACAGTCTCAAAGTTCTGCAATGAGATATAGCCGCTCTTGTTAGGACCAAGTAGAGCAAACTGCTCTCGCAAATAAGAGAGTTGAGGCCCCACCAAGGTCTTGGATAGAGCCTGCAACATATGAAAAATATATATTATGAGTGTCCTTACATTTTTAATGGATCGAGAAAAATATAGACTTGATCCAGTGATTTGTGTTCCAAAAGCTTTTTCTATTTTATTTTCCTTTATTTTACATCAGTGTAGAGTTCTGTTAGCTATGGGTCATATACCAGATAAGGGATAGATGTTGAAACGGAACGAAGTGGAGCGGAAGCATCTGTCCAACTTGGGGGTTTCATTAAGTGAGTTGGGGGTGCAGGGGCAACGCCCCGCGGTACGTTACAAAGATATTTTAGTAATTTTATCTGTTGATTTTTTCTATATATTCAATGCATAACCCTATGTGTATATACTGAACTTTTATAGAATAGTGAAATAGCCGCTCCCGAGGACATAGGCACAAATTGCCGAACCTCGTAAATTTTCCTGTGTTCTCGATTTTCATTTTTCTTCTTCTCTGAATTTTACACTTCAAGTTCTATATAAGTGGTTGCAGTTGATGAAGAATATAAAATCAAAACAAACAGTGAAAAATTTTAAATTTATCTTAATTACATTTATTAAAGATGTGTTTGGGGGATTCTACTGTATTTTCAACACCATTAATTTTTCTTTGTATGGAGGGAGGTGTCATCTTTATCTTATATCTGAAAAATTAGAATTGCTCCACAACCAAAATTATAATAAAAGTTAAAAAAGAGAAAAAATCATAATAAAAATTACAATGACAGTAATATGATGTAGCCATCATTGGGTGAACTTATCATAAAATTCTTGCTTTGTCATGCGTAAATATGAAAGTATATGTGTGAGATATGTAAATACATTAGAATTGTGTGCCAGGTGTGTGAATTTCCTTAATATTAAATGTTAGTAGAAGCCATTTGCTGATTTCAAACAAAGGTCATCAAAACACCATTATAAAAAGATTTTTATCCCAATTATTGAGCATTATTGAAGAAGAAGTATGCCCATGATCAATAGAATTTGAAAAAAAAAATCAAAATTCAAAAGCTAGTTTAGGATAATCATTTTCCAAGCTGAGCCAAAAATAATTACAATTAAGGCAAACTACTATACTCATGAAATTGCTGATTAACTCACAACTGAAAAATAGAATAAAAAGGAGAATAAAATTTACCCTCAATGCAGATTTCCTTAAAGAAGAAGAGCCAATATAAGCTTTCACAAGCTTATAGATCAAAAGATCCAAGGGGAGTTTAACTTCTTCGAATTCTCGAATCCATGGATGACCTAATTCCATAATTTGAATTTTATTACTTCGATGTTCTTGAGCAATATTTTAACCATGCAAAGTCAAAATCAAAAGCTTACTAAGAGCCTGCACAGCAGTCATTCGCCGATTATGATTCTTATTCAGCAACCTCTTCACGAAATCCTTAGCATCATCAGACAAAGAAGGCCAAGGAGCTTCGTCAAAACTCGGCTCTGACTTCAATACGGCTCGAAATATACCAGATTCCGTCCGAGACCAGAACGGTCGGCTTCCACAAAGAAGAATATATGCAATAACACCGATACTCCACATATCCGCCTCCGTACCATAAGATCGATGGAGAACCTCAGGGGCAACATAATATGCACTACCCACAATATCATTCAGCCTTTCATCTGATTATTTCCAATAATTCTATTAAGTTAGATTCATTAGAAGACAAACTAGCTTAGAAAATAAGTGCTTGTTTTTGGTTTTTTATAGCGACACTAACCTGGCTTAACAAAGTCCGACAAACCAAAATCGATGACCTTCAAGCTGGCATTTTCATCCTTAGAAGTAAAAAGAAAATTCTAAACACGAAAAAGGGAAATGGTTAAGATAAAACATAAAATTTAAGACTGCTTTGGGATCAATTTTAGTCCTTTTTTTTTTCTTTTATTTTTAAGAACATGGTTGTTTAATGTGATTTTTACATATTTATATTTTTTTTATTTCTAAAAACAAATTAACATGTTTTTTAAAATACTCTAAACAACTTTAAGGTATTTGAGCATTTTTAAAAGCAATCATATCTTAACCGAATATGTCAAGCATGTTATGTTTCAAATCAAATCATAAAAAAAATTTAAAAAAAAACAAAAGTGATCCCAAATGGCCCATTAGTGATTGCATGAAATTTTGGTTGTAGTGGGTGTCATACCTCGGGCTTGAGATCTCGATGGGCGACACCTTGCAAATGACAAAAAGCAGCAACACTTAAAATTTGGATCAAGACGGCCTTAGCATCTTGTTCCGAGTATTTGCCTCCTCTATACAATTATAAAACCAAAGACCATTTATTTAATTATATTAATGTAGGACCAATAAACAATAGAGTGATGATGATTATTATTAAATTAAGTTGAAAAAAGAGGTTCTTCCAGGTAAAAGCGTACCTCGAGAGTATTCTATCTAACAATTCACCACCTCTGCACAGCCTGAAGTGAAAAGAACGCATTACCACAAGATTAAAAACCTGAGTGTGCATATGAACTAATTCAAGAAATGCAAACTTGTTAAATATCAATCCAAAAACTTATGGCTTGCTTGGGATCAATTTTATTTTTTGTTTTTGTTTTTGAAAACATGTTTGTTTTAGTGTCTGTTTTTACATGTTTTTATTTTTTTGTTTCAAAAAATAAATTAACATATTTTTGAAAATACTCTAAACAACTTTTAGGTTTTTTAAGTGTTTATAAAAACAACAATGCTCTAATCAAATAGCCAAACAAGTTTTGTTTCAAATCAAAACAAAAATAAAATAAATAAAACAAAAAAAAAAAAAAAGTGATCCCAAACGACCTCTTAGCTAAGATCTAGATATCAAAGCTGTAAAAAACAAGCAAATGCTCCATCAAACATCACAAGCAAGAAAAAATACTATCTTATCAATGATAAGAAATAATTACCACTCGTTATCTACAAAACCTACATGTACATTATGATAAAGTAGAAAGTGAAAATTTTACTGGATTACCATGTATTTAAGCTATTTCTTACCCCATAAAATACATACACAGTAAGTAAATATCTGACAAAAGACGACAGATAGAAAAGTTGGGACTTCCATATGTATATATATATATATATATATATAGACAATATTTTATGTAATAATAAATGAATATTATAACATTTTAGAAACCTTCTCAAAGAAACCCATAATCAATAAAAAGGAAAGCAATATCCAAAAAATTAAGAAAGGAGTTGCAACTTACTCCATCACTATGTAAACATTATCTTCGTCCTCAAATGCATCATAGAATTGCACTAGATTCTTGTGACTGGTCAGAGAGCTCAAGATTCTAACTTCTNGTAAGAAAATTTTAACAATATGTCTTATATGATATAAAATGGTCAACTATCTCCACTGTTATTTTATTGAAAAATTATATCAAAAATTTTATTTAAAACTTAAATGTACCTCTTATTTAAAAATGTATGTAAAAAACATTCAAAGTTAATAGAGAGATAAATTTTCAAAACACAAAGATGCTTGATCGCCTTCTAAAACATTTGATATGCAATCATCTCGAAAGTGTCTTGAATGACTGTTATTAATATTTTTTATCACACTAATAGATCTCCAAATTTGGATTCACACCTGAGGCTCCCTGACTCCTTGTTTAAAGTTGAGCTAACCTATTTGGCATGATTTCTAATATTTTCACTTCCTTTGATTCAACTCAACTCTCGAGTGTGTTTAAAACCTAACACTAAGACCAAACTTCTAGTCCATAAGAAAACATGCTTTTTTAGCTTCCTTTAAGACTTCAATTAGCTAATACATGAAATTTTTATAGGTTGAAAGGGTCGATTGGGCTTGTCTTGAGCCAACTAACTTCTATCCCCATAGATTTTTTTTCTAAGTGTCATATCCTATAGTCATTTGCTAAGATTTTTTACCATCTTTTAACCATTTCCTAGGCTCTTAAGAAATAGGCTAGTTTATTTGCTTTCAAAAATCAAGAAATTATATCAACTTTGACCATGTGTTCCATTTTATCCCTCTTCTAGAAAACATATTTAATGTGACAATGTTGAATAGAAATCTTCGTGTGTAACCCATTGCTTGTAACCAATTGTGCTTCGAACCCAATTTTACTTACTAAACATATTTCTAATTTTTTTTAAAAGTTTTGCATTAAAACAAAGAAGTTCAAAATACAAACGTGTCTCAGAAAGCCACAATTCTAAATCACAAATATATTTATATTTCTGCCTCTATTTGCCTTGATGATGCTCCACCCAAGCCCTTGCTCTTCTTCTGCAACTCCTTACACAACAACACTCACAAATGACAACACACACACACACACCAAGATTTGCTTAGAATAAGCCTAGAAAACTACAGACACAGGAGAAAAAAATCCATCCAAAACTCTCTGACACACACCTTCGACTCCTGCTCCCCTCTATAGTTATCCTTCTTCTCCTCTTAATTTCCTTCCAAACAACTCTAAAATCACCTTAAAATCATTGTTGAATTTCTTTGAATCGTCTCAAAACTTTCCAGAGTTTAGTATTGGCACCTAGGCGCCGCTCTAATCTGGTGTCATGGCCCTGACCTTTAGGACTATGGCCATGGAGCCAAGTGGTTGGTGCCTAAGCGCCAACCTTTCGGGTTAAATTTTACTAGACTAGCGCCTAGGCGCCATACTGATATGGTGTCATGGCCTTGGCCTTTAGAATTGAAGCCATGACGCCCAGTGTCTGGCGCCCTGACACCAAGCTCTTGGGTTCCAGACTTGGCTGAGGCCTAGGCCCCATGGCCCCAGCCTTCACAAACTGCTTTTTCTTCTAATTTTATTCTTATCAGTTTGAGTTTCTTCTACTTTGTTTCACTTCTAATACTTGTTATATCTCCACGAAAAAATATACAAATAACTTTCTCTAAAGTGCAATTTCATTCAAAAAGATGTGCAAAATATAAAGAAAGTCATACAATCTTGTAGGCACAATTTTTAGAGGGGTCCTGTGGAAGCTGTCGGGTGTCGCCCGCTTCAGAGGGACATTTAATTTATATATATATATATATATATATATATATATATATCGTGACGAACGACAACCTCAGAGTTCAAAAACAAGTTAGAGCTTCTATTGTATAGTTGAGTCATACAAAAACCTAAAGATAAGTTGAGGATTTATGTTGCACTAGGTGGACAACAACAAAATCCTATGGCTCAGTTGTTTAATTCTAAAGAATGACTCAGTTGCTTTTAAAGATGGTCATGTAGTCCAAAAACAAGTTAGGGCTTCTATTATATAGCAGAGTCATACAAAGACCTAAAGATAAGTTGTTGATTTATGTTACACTAGGTGGACAACAACAAAATCCTATGACTCAGTTGTTTAATTCTAAGGAATGACTCAATAGCTTTTGAAGATGGTCATGTTGATATATATATATATATANGTTTAGATGAAAGTGCACCACACCTTAAGCTATGTATCTATTCCGACAGATAAACACATGAGTTGATAATGAGACTCAATCAAATAAACTAAGAAATGTATGACATTCGTTTGATCTGCGAAACTATTTTATTATAAGCCAACAAGTTTCCCTATTTAATATGAAAAATTAAATATGATTTATATTAAGCTGGGTTCTTGAATGTTTCATATAAAGGCAAGCCCTTATAATTAATTACATCTTAGATAACCGAAGTCACCTAAGAAAACTCTCGATAAAAATCAGGAGATATTATCTTCATGAATTTCAAAGGATAGGACTTTTCAAAGATATCAGATAAAGATGTGTGAAATGAGAATAGCTCAAAATTGGAACATTTTGTTTTTAGAATCCAAGGGAAGAAGAATTAGGCGATGTCATAGATCTTGAGGAGAATCTCGGTGGTTTATCAATCTATCATATAGTTTGGTTTTAATTTAGAGGAGAAATATTTAAATATTTCAACATGCCAATTTTATTAATTAGGGCTTACTTTCATGTGCAACGATCACACAAAGAACCTGGAAGATGTGAGAATTTAGGTCGTGACGAATGACAACCTCATAGTCCAAAAACAAGTTAGGGCTTCTATTGTATAGCAGAGTCATACAAAGACCTAAAGATAAGTTGAGAATTTATGTTGCACTAGGTGGACAACAAAAAAATTATATGGCTCAGTTGTTTAATTATAAGGAATGGTTTACCCAGTGTAGACTTGTTTTGCTTTTAAAGATGGTCATGTTGCCTACAATGCTAGCTCCAAGCTCCTCGAGGAAGCAAGTTTAAGTTTTCTAATGTGTCGAGTATTGATGTCAAATCAAATGTTTTCTAAGGTCATGATTATTTAAATATTATGGGGGATGTTAGAATTGATTAAAGCGACATCGTTTAGGATTTCACGGTTCCCTCGTTCTGACACCACTATTTTTCTTCGGATTCACTTAGTCCAAATGAATTTACTAAACTCAACTTAATGAGCTCCATACTTTTATTTAGACCGTGGAAAATTTCGTTAGCAACCGTAGGTTACCTCCTTCGAGGGATTCCAGATAATCTGATAGAGACGTTTTAATTTAGTTGCAATTTTTGTTTTGTTTTATTTGTGATTAAATTTTGAGTTGTCTTATATTTTGACTGTTATGGTGATGAATTTTATCTTGTTTTAATTTTTTTTTTTAATTTTGGTTTTGGTTCCAGTTCTATAGCTATCCTAAAAGTCTTAGTTTTGACATGCAGGGTGACTTTGTTGTTTAACATGCAAGTTTATGGGCAAGAAATAAATAAATAAAAGTAAATTGCAATGCAATAACTTAAAAGCATACATGTTGATTCTTCCTGTTCCTCCACCTGGAAGGTCAGCATTTGCAAGGCATATATATATATATATATATATATATATATATATATATATATATTTTTAATTTTGTAGGAAAAGAAAAAAACATAGGTTTGAGGTGTGTCTATCAGATCCTATGTCATACTCTGGTGGGTCCAATTTGTTCATCTCTAGGGATGATTCCATTAAGCAAATCATAATAAGTCTAAGCGTCCTCTGAGATTCCCAAAGGATCATGAAAAAGTCCTAGAAAATACCTTAAACATTTCACAATCCCTTGAATCATCTCGAGTTCATTTTGGTCTTATTATGTTTGCTATGTAGTTCATCCCATTTATACCCTTATGCTTGATGAACTTTGATGTTTTGAGTATCCCTTTGACTGGTGTAATTATCACTTAATGTTTCACTTATGAATTATACGGGTAAAGACTCTTAGGGGCAATTTGGCTTAATTAAGGGACTCAGCCGGTTTCATTTTAAAAGATGAGCTTGTTGTGTTTTTTTTTAAGGTTTAAAATTTATTATATGTCATTTTCTAAACCTCATTAGATAAGATTTTGATTAAGCCTAATTCACCACTAAGCCCTTAAAACTTGGATGGGTAGATTTTTAATTTCTAAAAAAATTTAAATATTTATGCTTTTAATCCTTATCAAGAATCATAAATTATTTTAAAATTATTAATTAGGGTTTTAAATGATTGGGTTATGATCTTCCAAATTCAAACCCTTCACCTTAATATTTTCTCATTTAATTATTCTTCCAAATTTCATCAATTTGAAAAATTACAAATTTATCTTTAATGAGACCAAAGTGAGATTGGTTGCTAACATTTATCCCTTTCATAGTTCAATCATCAAGACATGTCAATTAAGCTCATTCATTACCCATTTACCCTTTGATTAGCCTAAATATTAATTAAGGCTTAAATTCCAAAATTACCCTTTTGCCCTTAAGGCCTGAACACCTCACAATTCATTAAATCAAACTCAAATGACTTTAGCATTTTATGTTACCCTAATCATGGGATAAATAAAACATCACATGATAAAATGTGATTTTTTCTGAATTTATTTAATTTTATGGTTGTTTTAATGCAAAAATAGGGATTTTTAATGAAAATTTAATAACTCAAACAAAACAAAGATTATATTATTAAGAAAATTACTAGAGATTCATATAGGTCAGAGGACCATATGGACCAATTTTCATGATTTTAAAAGGTTTAATTTAATTATTAGAATTATTTGTTTATTTTGAGTATTAATTAAAAATAAAATATTATTTAAACAAAAAATTAAATTTTATATTTTTCTTAAATCTCTCCGAGGTCAAAAAACCCAGAAAAATAAATTTCATATTTTTGTGATTTTTATTTTAATTATTAGAATTATTTTAGTGGGAAATTAAAGAAATTCATTTTAAGCCTTTAAAAATTAATATATTGACTTAGAAAATTAGAAAAAAGTATTTTAATTGGTCCCAAGTAATCAGAAAGCCAAATATGACATTTTAGTATGTTTTTACAATTTTACAATTTTTATAATTTTTTAATTAATTTTTAACTATTTAAATGCTTAAAAATAACTTACAAATGAAGTTTTATTTTAATTCTAATTTTATTTTTTTTAGGTTTCTCTTGTCATAAGTAGCTCCCAAAACCAATTTGGTGATTTTTTGAGTTGTATTTTAATTATCATAATTATTTAAGTGTCAAAAATATCATTTCACTTAATTAATCTATTTTAGTGATCAAATTAATTTCAATTAACTTGAAATTTTTATGGGAAGCTCATCTTATATTAAGTCACAGTGTAGAATGATTTTATGCCACTTACATTTATAATTATTCCAATTTAAATTTATTTCTTTTTTAGGGGTTGGTGATAATTAGAATCTTTTTTAATGGGTTAAACCAAGTTTATATTTTTCCTAGGGTTCTGTAACCACATTGAACCTACCAAAATAAGTTTTGTATTTTTCTAATGAATATTTTAATTATTATAATTATTTCATCAAAACAAGAACCATCAACTTGAAAATTAGAGGTCTCTGCCTAGGGATCTCCCCCGACCTTGGAAAAATTAAAAAAAATCCCTCATGACAGAGAGAACCAGAGCCCCAAAAATCTTGTCATGGTGAAATGTCCATGCAAATGTATAATCCAAATAAGAAATCCACTATTTAATTTATTAAAAATCATGCATGCATCAAACAAACATGAAACCATTTCCACAATATTCTCCTCTGTTCACTGAGTAAGAGAGTATTTTTATTTTATTTTTATGATTTTTCTACACCAAGATAGGGATTTTTAAAGATCTTGAAATTAAATAAATAAAAAAAACCCTATTTTTCTACTTATCTAGCGCGACACAACATCATCCTCGGCGTCTCCGAAGCTCCACACGACATCTTCTGGTTCGGCGCCGCCGTCTGAGTCAGCCCGCACTTTATGAACCGAGGTCCCATTCGACGCAATCCTGACCGTCCTTGTGATACACGTGTGATCCAATGGTTGCGGGTCATCGTCCCCAACTGACTTAACCCAAGAGCCGTTCACATTAAAACTTTATGATCTCGCTCGATACTCAATCAAATCACTTCGGTTTTCTTCTTATCGACTTGTCTCGACGAGACAAACACATCCATATGGTTAATCAAGTTTTAAATCGATTCTATAAGCATGAAGAATCAAAATAGGCTCGGTTTAAGGGGAGAGTTCAATACCTTTTTCTCAAGAGGTATGACCTCGATTGGGTGCTTCTAAAAGCTTGACTTGAGTCTAGAGAGCTCCTAGATGAAGCCTTGGGCTGTGGTGAATTGCCTAGGTACGATTTCAACCAAGGCCGATTTTGGGTGTTGATCAAAGTCTATGTTAGGGTGGTCTAGTGATGGAGCTTTTATGGTGGATCTTCTTCTCTCACATAGGGGATGGTGTGGGTGCAATTAATTTGAATTTGGTGGAGTTTTGAAGAATGTCCTATTTCGGACTCAAATTAGGGTTGAGAAATTGTCTCTGGTTAGTGGGGAAGAGGGTTGGAGGATGGTTGGATTGAAATTAAGAGGTCTTGAAGAAGCTCTGAGGACAATTTAGCAAAGCCTCCCCAAGGAATTTCAACATCTCCCCTTTTGGTTGTGGAGGGTGAGTTTAAATAGGAGGGACCATGGAGGCTCTTAGGCCAAGCTGAGGTGGTTGGGATGTTGTCTAGGTGGAGGGCAAAAAGGCTCCAATGCCCATTTGGGTTGGTGCCACTTGGATGTGTTCAATTTTGGGTTTTGATCATATGAGCTCTCTTGTCCATGGTGTTTTCCAACAGCCAAGGTGGGCGGCCAGTCAGGCTCATGTCACCATCCCACTGAGGATGATCAGTGGTGGGAAAATGTGCAGCTAATTGGGTTTGTGCATGGGTAAGGATGATTAATTGAAGTAGAAAGGGCTTTGGGCTATGTTGGGTCAACCATGGGTCTAGCCCCATTGGAATGGGCTTGGGTGGCTCCCCATGGCTGACCAAGGTCAGGTGGATCAGCTGAGGTGGTGTGGAGAAGTCTCCATCCATTGGATTTAGCTAAACATGGGTTTAAGTGATTCATGAGAGTGGTTAAAGAGAATCTTAAGGGAGCTTGAAAGTAGCTTGTCCTCTTACCATTAATAACTTGGTGAGGTGGCAAGACTCACATAGCTCACCTATGCTTGGGGATGGCTTCATGGCTTCCTTTTGACTTAGTGATTTTGCATGAAAAGGATTTTTAGAATTTTGAATAATTTTTAAATGGTGTTTTTATGATTCCAAATGTGGAAGGGACAAATTTACAAATATCATGGTGTATGGTTTGATTTAATTGGATGATGAAATGATTTTGTCATATGGACCTTTAATTTCAATGAATTGAAAATTGGGCTTAGTTTTGATGGGCTTTTGAAAATGGTATGGTGGGCTTGAGTTTGGGTTGAATTGGAAAAGCTTGGGCTAACCCGATGTTTAATTTGATTTTAAATTGAATTGAAAAGGACAATATGGGATTTGGACATAGGGTCAAAATTGGAGATTTTTGACTTAGGTAAAATTAGGCTTGCAATTAGATTAAATTGGGCTTTTACTTGGTTTCAATTGGTATTAGGGATGTTGAATTTTGATTTGGAATTGAAATTGGGCAAGATTTGGGTCAATTGGGCCAATATTAAGGCTAATTTGGGGAAATTAGGC